>CM070541.1:34465347-34694212 GCA_036346415.1 Raddia guianensis | reverse complement strand
AGGGCAACAAAAAACAGGGAGGGCGCAGCAGCGGTTCCCCGCCCGAGCTTGCACCACCCGGCGGCGGCGTCGGCCTTGCCCCAAGGCCAACCACCGGCGCGCCCGAGTCGGAGTGGCCCGGAACGGTGGGTTTTCAACAAGGCCACGGCGCGTGGAGGTCTGTCTTTGGAGTGCACTCCTCCAGGCGGCGCCGCCTAACTTGGCCGTGAGCTTTCGCCGAGGCTCCAACCCTAGGCGGGCGGCCGCGCCGGGTGATCCGCCATCGCCCGCGGCCGACTCCGTGGTACGGCTCTAGCGGTTGCTTCCTGCTCCATCGCGGACCGCTGCGCCGCCATCGCCTCTGAAGAAGGTGAAGACTTGAACCGATGCTAGTGCTCCCCTACGGCGCGCCCGCGGCGGCGTGTTCTCGCTCAACCTGCGGATCACACCTGGTCAGATTTTTGGGCTGCTAGCCAACTCGATCAAACTTCGATCCGATTTGGCGTCCGGGCACAACAAGGGCGACTTCGCGATTACCGAGTTGGACCCCTCGCGGAGTAGCGATCCTACTCCTGTGAGCCTTAGCTCTTTTTCGATTGTGGTTGAATGGGAATGTGTTTCTGAGTGTCCCGAATGCCACGAATGCTCCTCTTCCTTCTCTTTCTTCTCCTCTCTCTCCCCTCCTTTTATACAAGCTTTGGGTGGCGGAGAGGCCAGGGGTAAGCGTCTGATGCTCTCGGTACTGCGACAAGACACTGCAGCGAAGAAGAGCGGCGATGTCGGCTGCCAGCGCCGCTGTGCTGCCGCCCATGCGTTAACCGCCAAGTGGCCTCATTCCACTGATCCTGCCGGTGAGTCTGCGGGTGGTGCCACCTGCTCCTCGACAGGCGGCCTCCTCAAGCAAACCTTCTCTGTGGGTCAATTCTTACTGCCCACAGTGGCGGCCGCTCGGACACGCAAGGAGTCCTTATGGCGATAATCATTCTTCCACTTGTCTATCCGTGATGTCTCATTAATCGCTTGTCCTTCGCGATGAGGGGAGCCTTAGTTACGAAGACTCATACGCAACCCTCCTGCCTTGCAGGCCCCGCCTGGCTTGTGCAGGTCCCTCCTCCAGTCTCCGGAGGGCTCGCCAGCACCTTTGGCGCGTGGGGCCTCGCCTCGCCTTGGAGAGGCTGCCCGCACGCCCACTTTGCGCGTGGGGCCTCGTGGGCTTCAGAGGGGCTCGCCCAGCGCTGGGGCCTTGCTTTCGCCCACTTTGCAGCGTGGGGCCCTCCCCTGCCTCCCGAGGCTCGCCAGCGCCAGGGGCCTTGCTCGCCCCACGGCGTGTGGGGCCTCAGCCTCTGAGGGGCTCGCCCAGCAGCTGCTGGGCCTTCTCGCCCGCTGGCAGCGTGGGCCCTCTCGGCCTCTGAGGCTCGCCTGCAGCCTTGCCAGGGCCTTGCTCGCCACTGCTTGTGTGCGGGCCCTCACAGCCTCTGAGGGGCTTGCCCATCGCTGTGGGGCCTTCCTCGCCCGCTTTGGCGTGTGGAGCCTCTCGGCCTTCCAGGGCTCTTTGTACCCGGTATTTATTACACCGGCGGTACCATCGGGGCCCTAAGCTTCTTCTTAAATATCCATTTACACCCTACGGGTTTGCAACCATAAGGTAGTTCTGCAGGTTCCCAAGTCGATTAGCAAGAATGGAATCCATCTCTGCGAACCGTCTCTTTCGAAAGAGTCGCATCGGGGATGCAAAGCGCTTCGAAATCGGCGTGGGAGTATCATCCACGAGGTACGGTGAAATTATCACCAAAGGATTTTGCAATCCTCTGTCTCTTACTCCTCCTCGAACCTCCTGCGTCATCCTGTAGGATTTTCCTCATGTGTTGGTTCAGGATATTCAATTTGAGTGGTAAGTTCGGAAATTATCTCACAAGTATTACCAGAGGCGCTATGCTCAATTTTCATAGGAAAGATATTTTCAAAGAAAGTAGCATCATTAGACTCCATGATCGTGCAATGAGACATGTCGGACACCTCGATCTTATCACCAAAATCTCGCCAGCGCTACGAGGAGCATAACCCGAGATGGACACAATCTCACCGCCTTAGGCCCAAGCTTGCGTTTCTTTGTGATTGGCACATTGACTTTGTAAACAACCCCAAGTGCGTAGATAAGAAAGTGATGGCTTTCTCCCCTTCCATATTTCATATGTGGTTTTCTCCTTATTCTTTGCAGGGTCTTTATTCAGGACATGACTTACAGTCAACACGGCCTCCCCCTACCATGCCTTAGATAAACCCGCAGTGTCTAACATGGCATTCATCAAATCAGTTAGAGTGCGGTTCTTTCTTTCAGCCACCCCGTTTGATTGGGGCGAATAGGGAGGCGTCCTCTCATGAATAATTCCATTTTCCGCACAGAATAAGTCAAACTCACTAGAGAAATACTCTCCACCACGATCCGACCTAAGTCTCTTGATTTTCCTATCTAATTGGTTTTCAACCTCAGCCTTATAGATTTTAAAGAAGTCTAGAGCCTCGTGTTTAGTTTTCAACATATGCACATAGCAATATCTAGAAGCATCATCAATCAGAGTTGACGGCGTGTTCTCCGCTCAACCACTGCGGATCACACCCCTTGTCAGATTTCTATCACCTTTAGCCTATCAGCCCGCTCGATTCGATTTGGCGTGGGGCGCAGCAAGGCGACTCTCCAGATTACCTGAGTTGGACCCCCTGGGGTGTAGTCCTACTCTGCTGAGCCTTAGCTCTTTTCTTGTTGTGGTTGAATGGAATGTGGTTCTGAATGCTTGTGGTATGTGTCCTAAGCGTGCGTGTGAAAACGTACCCTCCCCTCTCTCTCCTTCCCTTATACAAGCCTTGGCGGCGTGAGTGGCCCAGGGTAGGCGTCTGATGCTCTCGATTACAGCGACCACGACATGCGAGACACGACGGGAGAGGCAACGTGCTTACGCTCACGGCCGAGCGCGCTGCTCGCGTGCTCATAAGTGGCCTCGACCCGCCGAGACACCGGTGAGGATGCTGGCGAGGGCCGACCTGCTCCTCCGCAGGCGGCTGTCTTAAGCAAACCCTCTCTGCGGTCAATTCCGCTGCGCACCCAGTGATACCGCTCGGACTGCCGGGGTCAGCTTTGGCGGTAATCATTTCTTGTTTGTCTATCCGCGTGATGTCGATTAAATCGCTCGTCCTTGCGAGGAGAGCCTTCGCCCGAAGACTCCTTTGGGGCGCTCCAAAGGGCGGGCCCGCAACGGTGGGAGGCCCTACGCCGAGGGGCTCGCCAGCGCGCTTCGCCGCGATGGGGCCCTCGCCCGTGTGACGGCTTCTCGCCTGCCACAGGTCTGGGTCGCCCCGTGGCGTGTGGGGCCCTCGCTGGTCTTCCAGGGCTCGTCCCACGCGCTGGGGCACAGTCGCCCGCTGACGGCGTGGGGCCCACTGGAGTCTTGAGGGCTCGCCCGTGCTCAGGGCACAGTCGCCACGCTGACGAGTGGGACCCGCCTAGGCTGAGGGCTCACCGCTTTGGGGCTGATCGCCGCGCTTGTGGCGTGGGGCCCTCTTGACCTTCTGAGGGGCTCGCCCATGTGCCACTGGGGCACTGGTCGCTCGATGATCGTGGGGCCCTCACAGCCTCTGAGGGCTCGGCCCACCTTGCTGGGGCACAGTCGCCCACTGACGCGTGGGGCCTTCTGGCCTCTGAGGGGCTTTCGCCTGTTGCCTGGGGCTGATCGACGCGCTTGTGCGTGGGGCCCTCTTGATCTTCTTAGGACTCTTCGTACCCTGGTATTTATTACACCGACAGTAGCCCGGGTCCACCACGATCTGTGAACCGTCGCGCAGACACTTTTTTCGTTTCTTCGTGTGGCGGGAGGCAGATCGTGGGGCCCGCCTCTGTGGCGGCCAGTCGCCTGATTCTCCACCTGCGCACGATCTTCCTTGGGGAACCGTGCCGCTTTTCGCGGGAAATCAAAACACGTGGGGGCAATGATGGCGCCAGCAGCGTTGTTGCGGAATCAAACCGTCGCGCGGTCGCCTTGCTTATAATACTTCCCTTGGCGCGCGACCAATCCTTATGCGCTAAGTCCTCAAAGCGCCTTCTCCTTCTTTTGCCGCCGCCACGAGCCTTCCCTTGTTGCTTTCTTTTTCGCTAACCGCTACCACCGTTTTCCATGGCGCCCAAACGCAGCAAGGGTAGCCGCGGGGATCGCCATCGTCTGAGCCAACTTTGCTCGCTTCCGCCGTCGGCGAGGATGTGGTGACGCTGCTCAAGGTTCGTGCCGCCCACCTCCGTCCGGGTTCAGCGCCCGGCACCATAGCACCAAGCCCGCGGACGGGAGATCGTGACCTTCACTGGGCGTCTTTGGCGGGGCTTATCCGCCATACTGGAGTTCTTCTTGGGGTGTGCTCGCCTACGAGATCCAGCGGCGCACCTTCCCCCAATTCTGTCGTGGCCGACCATCTTTGTCCACCTATGCGAGATGTTCGTGGGGGCGATGCCAAGCCTCCCGCTCTGCGCCGGCTCTTCACGCAGCGCATGCGAGGCCGCCAGCGAAGCGGGTTGTTAAGCTACTTTACTCTCCATGACGCCGCCGCCTTCCTTCCGGTCACGGTCAAGTCAGCTGGAAGGACGGCACCGCCAATGGTCAGACGTGGAAGACTCCATTCTTCGCGACGACCTTGACCTCCCCGAGGGTCTGCGGAATCCCTTGCCGGTGGGGGTCTCTGCTGACGACTACGGAGGTGGAGGTGATCTTGGGGCCCATCGCTGAGCTCCGCCATAACGGGCTCCACGGAACCCGTTCGGCGGATTTCTTGGCGCCGCCCTCCGCCCATGCGCGATGAGGGTTCACCCTTTGGCGATACTATGGCGATGACAATGGAATCCGCCTACTCCCTGGAGGTAAGTGTTCATTCAGTCTTTCGGGCTTCTTCTTTTTGGAATGTCTTTTCTTTTTGACTCCTTGTCGACTTATGGCTTCTTCTTCTCTCTTGTGCCCAGCCGCAGGGAATGTGCCAGAGAACGTGCTCCGGCAGTGGCTGGCGGGGCTCCTGATCGCGCCCACCGGCGACATCTCTTTGCCGGCGACCATCCGCCCCCTCTGCGACTGGGATCCACGGGAGCGCAACCAGTACTTGCGCGCGCTGCCCCTCATGGAAGTCTTTGGTCCTGCGGTCCAAGTGGCCCGGGAACCACTTTAGATCCGCGATCCACCCTCGGCGACCGCCAAAGCTCCCGCGGCCGCTGCCGCTCCTGCCGTGGCGGCCGACTCCGACCGCGCTCTTGGAAAGCACCGCCTCATCCTCTCCGAAGATGACGACGACGAGGAGGGAGGGGCGAGCCCAAAGAGAGCTCGCCCTTCAAGTCCTGAGCTTCCGCCGCCTCCTCCGGCCCCCTCCAGTGGAGGCCCTGTTATTGACGCTGCCGCTCCGCCACCAGGCGAGAGCGCGGTGATTCTTCCGGAACTGGCGCCGCCTGCGTCAATTTCTTCTGCTCCTTCATACGGCGCTTTCTACGCCAGCTTGCCGACACGCCGGCATCCGCCGTCGCGCCGGCGCTTCTGCCGGCGCGCTACTCGCAAGGCGCCCGCTTCTGACAAAGGCTGGCGACTTCGCCGCCAAGAACTAAGCGGCTTGAGGCTGCCCCTTCATCCTTCGGTGAGCGTCGCCGGGTTGGCTTTCTGCGACTTACGACATTTTGCATTAGGGTTAGCATGCTTTGCCGCGTTTCGCATACTGAACCCCATCTCTGTTATCTTCGTGGGATAGAGCGACGCTGGGCCTCAAGCTCCATCCCGCGACGACTTCGCCAAATTTCACCGCCCCGCGGCTCCTTGACGGAGACGAGGCCTCCCGCCGCGGAGATCGCGTCGGAGACGAGGCTGGAGGAACCTCCGGCCGTTGCTGCAGCTGACGCCAACGCCCGTGGGCGCCATTGCCGCCGACGTTGGACGCTCTGCCGAAGCACTCCGCGCCCCGCCACGCCGGGCGGCGCGGAAAGCGCTCGCCTCGGCGAGCAAGCGGCGGCGAAGTGCGGGCGCGGCTGAGCAGAGATCGCCGCAAGGGAGGCGGCGACCAGCGAGGCTGCTAAGGCGCGAAGCCGCCGCCGCCTCGCCACCAAGGACGTCGAAGACCTCCGCGCGGAGCACACTGAGCGCCTCCGGGTGCTCGCCGACATGCTGCGCGCCGCCTACCACGGCTTAAGGACGCCTTGTACCGGCTTCACCATGTACTCCTCATTTGAGGAGACGGCGCGCAAGATATCCGGGCGCCGTGGGGCGAGCCGCCGACGCTCGCGCGACCGCCGGTGATGATGCCGCGTGGCGATCAAGACGGTCGCCACGGTGCTCTCGGCAGCATGGTTGATTCCCGGCAATCTGCTTTGCGAACGCCAGCGTTCGACCTAGGCGCCGCCACCGGGGAACCTTCGCGCCAGCTGGACCGGGTCGAAGAGTCTCGGGTCGAGCTCGCCGCCAACCGCGTCTCTATGATGGGCGGCGCTGACCGGAAGAGGGCGATGAAGACGAGGAGTAGATGAACTCCCACATCTTTTTTTGTCCTGTACAAATCCTGTTAATGCAAACTTTTGCTCTTTTGTCGTGAGTCTCGATCAAACTTCGCGCAAACTCTTTACTTGCGAAAAGAGGAACTGAGGCACCTGACCGCCAAAAGCTTTAGACTGAACGTTCTGCCGCAAGTGAGCGCTGTTTCCTTAGGCTTTTGGTTACTTCAACCCTTATGGCCTCTTTGCGAACCGACCTTAAACGTTGCGTGGCGAGAGCTTAGCTTCCTGAAGTGGTCTAGACGCCGGTGCTGCGGTTGGCGCATTGCCTAGACCGAGCCGACACACCAGGCTAGAACCCGCCTTCCGTCTGCCTCGCCTCGCCCAACCGCAAGTTATAAGCGTTCGTTTTTGCAACTAAGGGGCCATCAGCCTTAAGTACTTTCGCTACCAAACTTTCGGATGTATCGTTTTTTCTAACAGACTTTTATAGGCTGAATCGATCGCTAAAAGCTTTAGGTGAACGTTACATTGCATGTGAGCGCTTTTTCCTTAGGCATCAGGTTACTTCAACCCTTATGTCCTCTCGGCAAACCGATCTTAAACGTTGCGTGGCGAGAACTCAGCTTCCGGAAGTGGTCTAGTCACTGGTGCCGCCGTTGGCGCATTCCCCAGACCGAGCCGACACACCAGGCTAGAACCCGCCTTCCGTCCGCCTCGCCTTGCCCAACCGCAAGTTTAAGCGTTTGCTCTTGCAACTAAGGGGCCATTAGCCTTAAGTACTTTTTCGCTACCAGCTTTCAACAGATGTCTTCTAACAGACTTAAGGTGAAAAAGAACAGATGCCCACAGAGAGACAGAACTTATCTTTATATTGCAGATGGCTTTGTACAATGCAGCCCCCGAGGCGAGCGGGGAAGGAGGAAGACCTCGCCGCTCGGCTCCAAAGGAAGGCCAAAAAAGCTCTTGGAACTGCTACCTACGGGTAGAACTTCCTCAGCTGCTCGACGTTCCAAGTGTTCGCCAATTCGCGACCATCCTCGAATGCGAGCCTGACTGAGCCTGGGCGGGAGACTGAGACCACCTTGAAGGGGCCCTCCCACAGGGGAGACAGTTTGTTGCGCCCAGCCTGCGCTTGGACTCTGCGCAGAACAAGGTCGCCCACTGCCAGTGTCCTCTCACACACCCGTCTTGCTTGATAACGGCGCAGTGCCTGCTGATACTTGGCGGCACGGATTGCCGCCCCGTCTCGGATCTCCTCCAGGAGATTTACTTCATCCTGACACCGGTCAGGGTCTCTGTCTTCGCTGAACGCCGCCACCCTTGCGGACCCAAAGGCGAGCTCTGATGGGAGCACCGCTTCCGAGCCATACACCAGGAAGAAAGGGGTCTCGCCGGTGGATCTGTTGGGAGTTGTCCGCGGCGCCACAATACTGATGGGAACTTCTTCCGCCCGGCGCTTCGCGCTTCTCCGCACGGTTGAAAGCCCTTGTCTTGAGTCCTCTCGAGTACTTCCGCTGTTTGCCGCCCACTTGCCCATTGCTCTTCGGATGTGCAGCGGGAGGCGGCACGCTTGGTACCCAACTATTCGCATCAGCTCTTGAAATGGCGCTTTTGAATCGCGGCGCCGTTATCGGTGATGATCCTGCTGGCGACGCCGAACCGGACGAAGATGCTCTTCATGAATTTTATGGCAGCAGCGGACGTGATCGCCGGCACTGGCGTGGCTTCAACCCACTTGGTGAACTTATCGATGGCGACGAACAGATGCGTGTAACCTCCGGTCGTCCGCGGGAACGGGCCCAGAATGTCCAAATTTCGCACCGCAAAATGGCCGAGAGAAGCGGAATGGTTTGCAGCGCCTGGACCGGTCGATGGATCTGCTTAGCATGAAATTGGCACGCTTCCCATCTCCTCACCAGCTCGAAGGCATCCTGGAGGGCAGTAGGCGAATAGAAGCCGTGGCGGAAAGCTTTTCCGACCAACGTCCAGCTCCCTGAATGGCTCCCGCACATGCCTCCATGGATCTCAGAGAGAATTTCACTCCCCTCTTCCCGAGTGACGCACTTCAGTAGAACTTCGTTTGCGACCTGGCGATACAGGTCCCCACCTACCGTATGTAGCGCGGCAGCTTGCGCGCTATCTTCTCACCGACGTGTCATCGTCGGGATCACTCCATCCCGCAGTAGGCTAGGATCGATCCATCCATCGACCTTCCCGGACGAGTATGACGACGTTAGCATTGTCGCCGACGACTCGCTCGGCTCGGCATTTCGCCTCAACCGCCTCGGAGTTCTTCCGCCACCTCCCTCCAACCGCGAAATGGCGGGATTGTTGACGCCTCCTCGGTGGGAGCTGCGTCGGAAAGCGCCGCCCCCGCTTAGGATTGGGGGTGCATGCAGACGGTCGCGTGAGTCTTTCTTCAAAACCCCGGCGGAACAAGTGCCTTCGACGAGGCAATGCAGGGATGTTAAATCGCCATGTAGTTGTCACGGCGAGGATGTGCGTGAAGCCCAAGCCCTCAGTGCCGCCCAACCGGCGCACCTCCGCCAGTAGGCCGCCATGGTGGGATCCGAACAGTGAAATCCTTCTCGCATGGTTGACGATCAGAGAGAGTCGCCTTTATTTGCAACTGGCCGGATGCCCGGTCGAAGCCACCCCGAGTCCCATGAGTAATCCTTCATACTCCGCGACGTTGTTGCGGTGAATGGGACGATAAGTCCCTCCGCTCCACTCGGGGACGACGGTCTCGCCCTCGTCGCGGGCGAGGCTGGGCCGTGGGGCCTCGCCCGGCCATTGACGGGCTCGCCCGCCTGTTGGGTCTGGTCGCGCTGGCGTGTGGGGCCCTCGCTGGTCTTAAGGGCTCGCCACGCTGCTGGGCCTGGTCGCCCGTCTCGACGCGTGGGCCCCTTCGAGCGCCGAGGGGCTGTGACATGCGGCTGGGGCTCTGTCGCCCGCTCGACGCGTGGGACCCTTTGGGCCGAGGGGCTCGCCCACGCCCTGGGCTCGGGTCAGTGGCCGACGCGTGGGACCTGTCTCGAGCGCTGAGGCTCGCCACGCACGCTGGGGCTCCGGTCGCCCGCTCGACGCGCGTGGGGCCCTCCTGCCTCTGAGGGGCTCGCCACGCCACTGGGTTCGGTCGCCCGCCCGAGGCGTGGGGCCCTCCCGCCTCTGAGGGGCTCGCCACGCCACTGGGGCTCGGTCGCCCGCTGACGCGTGGGGCCTCTGGCCTCTGAGGGGCTCCCCACGCCAGCTGGGGCCTGATCGCCCGCCTAACGCGTGGGGCCCTCTTGATCTTCTTAGGACTCTTCGTACCTTGGTATTTATTACACCGACAGTAGCCCCCGGGTCCACCACGATACGTGAACCGTCGCGCAGACACTTTTTTCGTTTCTTTGTGCGGCGGAGATTTAATCGTGGGCCCCCTCTCTCGGCGGCCAGACGCTCGATTCTCCACTCGCAGACGATCTCTTGTCTCTTATGTTTTAGAGACGTGGCAAAGTTTCTCCACAAAGGAGGTAACTTGGCAATAATGTCCCCAGCCACAAACTTATCGGGTAATTTGTACTTAAGGAGTTCGACTTCCCTCACAATGACCAGTATCTCATGAGCTTGTTCGACAACAGAACGGTTATCGACCATCTTGAAGTCATGGTACTGCTCCATGACATCTGATTCCATCGCCAGTCGGATGCACCGAATTTATTATTCATCACATCCCAGATCTCCTTCGTATCTGTGATGGTCATATACACATAACACAGACGGTCAGAAAGCACACTAAGAACTGCACCCCAGAAAAGTGTGGTGGCCTCCTAGAACTCTTTCTCCTTTTCAGGAGTTAGGGTTCCCTCTGGTTTGCATCCTTTACTCGCATGCGTTCATAGTCATCGACCACATTTGCACCTTTACTTGCCATCTCTTGTAATTTACTCCACCGAATTTCTCCGGTTTCAGAGCATCAGCAAAACAAGCCATCGATAAACCAAAGTGCCTAAAGATCAGGTTTTTGGATTGTTGGAATAATTAGCACTTTCAGGTTTATTTTAATCAAAAGATATAACATGCACAACGTCTGAGAGATAGATAAAACAGGTTGAATTCACAGAAGTACAACCTACATACACATGCATAAAACTACACGTATATCTCTATGGTGTACTCGCGAAGGTGATGACTTTATCGACGTGGTCGCCGCCACCGTCAAGACGAAGGCGGCGGGTTTGGTTCGGTTCTCCGAATCGGACGCCGCCTTGGAGAAGGTGTTTCCGACGCAGATCGCGATCACGTAGTGGAAGAAGTCCTCGAAGCGAAGAAGGAAGCGATGGCGATCGCGCAAGCGCTTCCTAAAACCCGATTCGCCCTACCCGGCAGAGCTCGAGGCGATCGGTTCTAGAAACCCGCTCTCCCGAACGCGGTGCACGCCAAGACGGAGGGGAAGAACTGCAAAGCGGCGCAGGAGAGGGAGGTGGCAAAACCCTAGGTCGATCCGATCTTCTCCTTCGACGGGCGGTAGCAACAGATTTATATAGCAAAACACGTGAGGCAAACGGATCGCGAAACGGGCCGCGACCGAGTCCAACACGATTTGCATATTCCATATCTGACCCGCAAAATCCGGAGAGCAAAAGAAATAAAAGCGCAAAAGGAGGCTGCGCTTACGCAAGCACGAGGGTCCGGTTTGGCGGACCATTCACGCAGTGCCGCGGCGCGCCTGCCCCTCCTCGCAGCTGCAGTGATTCTCTATTTCTCTCTCCCATCACATTCTCTAGTGGAAGGGAGCAAGCTCCACTATTTAAGCATGTCCTCCACTCCTCCCACTAGCAATATGGTACTAAAGAAATTTCACATGCCTCATGCATACATGGGCCTTTGAGATTTTTCAAGAATTATTTAGATATTAAATGGGCCAGGCCCAACAATTCTAACAACATCTAGATAAAATCATGATTATCAAATGCCGACACTGACCCGATGAACTGGCGTGGGCGTCAACTAGAACCAGCAGCGACCCAAGCTTGTTGACCCTGCGAATCAATCTGCTCCTCTCTTTACCCAATTCTCTCTTCTTTTTCCTACCCGAGGTAACAGAGCGGAGAAGAGAAGGCTTCATGGTACCGACATCGCTTGTCGTTTGATGAACCACCGGGCGAGTAAGGGAGCGGAGGTGGAAAACGGAGCAGGTTTGTAGGTTCGTCGCCGTCCACGGTGAGTTGTTGAATTGGAGACTTGGAGCTAGAGGGTTGGTGTGGGGGCAAGACAGAGAGGTGTAGTGGATGGGATACATCCCATAGGAGGGTTGATTGGACTGTGGTGAATCAGTGACCGTTGATCGAGTGAGCAACGGCTAGGATAATGCGAATGAAACCCCATGACATTGCTATATAATGTCAGACGATACCGATCTACGCTGACCTCCCCACGCCGCCTCCCTCCTCCCCTACACCTCTCTCCCTCCCCCACGCTCCTCCTTCCACCACAGCACTGCCTCCCCACGCCGGCCTCCCAACCTCGGGCTAGCCTCCCTCCCCACGGTCGTCTCCTCCACCACGTCGGTCTCCTCCGCCGCGCCCTGCTTCCCTGGTGAGGCAGCAGCACCGCCACGCCCTTGTAACATCTTCATTTTTATGAAAAATAAAAATCATGCATAGTATTTGCATCAAATAAAAAATTTATGCATAAAAACTTTAAAGCATAAAAATGAGTATGTTACTTTGGAAATAAAAGGTAATTTATTTTGATTTATGAACAAAGTCTTTTGTATTTAAATAATAATAAAAGCTAAAATTTAAATGTTTTCTAAAATCATACTTAAATAATTTCTTTCGCTATTTATTTTCCTACAACTATGTAGCCCTAGGTTACATGTGTTCAAAAATACTATTTATAAAAGAATATTTGGAAGCCTTTCTAAAATAAAATTTATATTTTATCTTCAACTATTCCATGTGAAAAATAATTATTTTCAAGAAAGAGAAAAATATTTTCTTATATCATATTTATTTGGCTCTATTAATTATCCATTTTCTCATCTATTTCTCTTCACTTTTCTTTGTACCCACCTGCCATTCTCTTTCTTCCTCTTTCATTCCTTTTCTCTTTCTTCTCTCACTTCCAGCGCACAGCTCCCTCCATCTCCCTTTTTCATCCCTATGCATGAGCAATGCATTAAAAATCCACCCCAAATTGCATTCCATTGATGGACATCAAAGGGTGGTAGTGACATCGGTTTTAACTTGTTAATGACAGTGGTTGCTACTCTATAATAGTATTTGAGCAGCCACTAATTTCTCCTTCTCCCTCTCTTTCTCTCTCTTTCTTCCCCTATTCACCTACGCTGCACCTTCTGCTTCTTGTTCCTGTGCAGTGTCTGAGGGAAGACCTCTTCTCTCCCCTTCCCATTTGATGGCAAATCGATGCAATCAAGTGCCATCAGTTTCCTTTTTCTGATGACCTCGGTTACTTACTTGTTAATGAGGGATTAAACAGCCACTAATCCCTTCCATCTCTTAATTCCTCTATAAAATCCCTAACCCGAGTTCACCTCCTACCTTTTGATTTTTCTTCAAATTCGACTCGGGTAAGTCATGCCACCTCAATTCCTTCGGCAACAAACATCTTTGGTACCTCCATGACCCATTTTTGGCATCACCCTGCAAGGACTCACGCCAGAGGAGACGAATCGGACGCCGTAGTCATGGTTCATCTCACCGGTACCGCCATGGATGTTCTCTTCGATTCATTGCCGATGCTTGGTAAACATTCTTCCTCTCCTTCCTTGGAGTGTCTGTGTACGCTGTTGTGTACGCTGTTGAAAGGATGCCCTTGGTCAAATTGGTCTGAATTTAGTCGTACGACGCAGCGGTCCTGCGACTCTCATTCTCCATGGCCGGCGACGACGTCGCTGCCGCTTCTGTGCATCACTCTCTGCGCACTTGGTCTCATCGGATTCCTCGTGTTTCTGTGATAACCCTAGACCCTATCATCCTTCCAGCTCCCTCCATCGATTCGGCGGAGCGACGAGCGTCGTCGTGTGTTGCCGCTATAGGCACCGCCACCTGCTCCATTTCGTCGGAATTTCACTGGAGAACGGTTGCAGTTATTAGTGTCCTCCAGTACTTCATATCCGACAGCATCGTTGCCGCCGTTGCCGATCATCGTTGCCGTTGCCGCCGTTGCCCATGTTCTTGGTCTCAACGGCTTCCTCATGTCAACATGATGCTGCTAGACCCTGTTGCCTCTACGGTCAGCCTCGCCGGCGAGTGCCGGCTAGCCTTGGAATCAAAGCACCAACGATACTGACCTCCTGGCGCTCTGCTGTGCGCCGCCGTCACCCCCAACTCGTTGCTCCGGCTAGCCGTGCCATCCGCTACAGCAAGCTGCGTAGCCCGAGCTGCCGCCATGCTAGCTACTCTGCTTCTGGGCAAAAGCTCAAGCCATTTTGCTAGCAAAACCATAGACCAGCCAATCCCTCTCTCTCACTCCCTCTTTCCCTGCCTCATGGCCCAAGAGGCCCGCCGTGTATGCACTGCTAGTTGCCAAACGTGCAGTTCCTTGCAAGGTTCAGATGGCCACCAAAATTCATCCGATGTCCAGTTGACCTCAAATAAATTTCTGTAGCCTTGTGAGATCCATATCTACGTCCCTACAGATTTTCATAATTTTCTGAATTAATTTGATTTTCGACCAGTGTCGTGTAGTAGCTGATCTTTATAATTTCACGCCTCTAATTCTATATATTTAAAAATTATGATAGCAATTTTTAAAATGTTTAAAAATTTGAGACCTACTGTTTTATAACCTTTTATGAGCATATGCATTCATCATAATTTTCGTTATTTCCGTGCGGTAGATTTGAGCGACGAAGGAAGGTTTGCCGACGTTTTGAAGAAGCATGTTCGTTGTACTCAACAAGGCAAGTGCTGAACCATTGACACCTATGTTTGTGAACTGTAGATTTGTTGAAAAGCATGTTAAGTTAAAAACTAAAAATGCTAATTAGTTAGTTTAGCTATACCCATCTAATATTATTATTATTCGTATTAAAATTTTCATTTTGCCATAGTTTATTATTTACCACTTATTTTTATTGCTATACCCATGATCTAGGTTTTGCATGATGATTACAATGCTTGGACTCCTTTAATCATACATATGATGAGTTGTCTCGTTATGTTGTTTTGATGTGATTTTAAAGGACGATTGTTGTCATCATATTTTTAAATGGGTTAGTGGGTGCTGTCGGGATAAAAATGTTTTGCAAAACCTAATTGGATCATGCTTACAATGCTTGGACCCCTTTAATCATACATATGATGAGTTGTCTCGTTATGTTGTTTTGATGTGATTTTAAAGGACGATTGTTGTCATCATATTTTTAAATGGGTTAGTGGATGCTGTCGGGATAAAAACGTTTTGCAAAACCTAATTGGATCATGCTTACAATGCTTGGACTCCTTTAATCATACATATGATGAGTTGTCTCGTTACGTTGTTTTGATGTGATTTTAAAGGATGATTGTTGTCATCATATTTTTAAATGGGTTAGTGGGTGCTGTCAGGATAAAAACGTTTTGCAAAACCTAATTGGGGTGGTTGGATGCTAGGTGGTGTGCATTATACTGTGACCTATGTTGCACGAGACTTGGACCCAGTGTGGGACCCACCCTGATCATCTAAGGACCGGTTCCTTTGGGTAGTCGAGCTAAGTACTACAGTGCGACCATGTGGGCTGTAATGGGACAGCCTTGACTAAGTGCCCTTCGAACTCTTGGTTTGGACATCCTGCATGGCGGAGAAGGTTCAGAAGATCCGAACGTCATCCTTTAGGCTCAAGACGGGAACACAGTCAACGGGAAGCAACCATGCGCTGCGGGGAATCCTTAGAGGGGGTGCCAACCAAAAGCTAGATGGTTAAAGATCTCGTTACGATGTTCTTCGACGGGAGGCATTGTATCGTATGGGTAAAGCGTGCAACCTCTACAGAGTGTACAACTATCATAATAGCCTTGCCAGAGGTCAAGGATGGGCGACGGGGAGCTACCACTCTTGTAGTTCTAACATTTTGTTTTCGAAATGTTTTTAAAGGAAAACCATGATAGAAGTCGTGTATTTTGGTTTTCTCCTTATAGGAGGACTGTGATTGTGGAGTTGTAGATTCACGGTGAGGAACCTTGAATAGCCAGTTGGGCAAAACCGATAGTCGCCGGAAATTGTGAAATCAAACGATTCAAATGTTTATTTTTCTAATACTTTCCATGTTCAAAACATAGGGCAAACTTTGCAAAATTGGCTTTATGCAAAAGAACTTTACTCTTCCTTTGTAAACCTTAGTTGCATATAGCCAGCCTTGCTTGTTCAGTATTCGCGTACTCACCCCACCTTCCAAGCGGGCTGCTCATTTCAATGAGTAGATTGCCACTAGAAGAGGATGTCCCTAACAAGGTGGTGCACGAGGATGAAGGCTTCACCAACGGGATACACGATGAAGCACAACAGGGATCCGACTCCTTTTTTGGGTCCCTACAGAGTTGGTATCAGAGCCTAGGCTGTAGGACACATCCTAGGTACACTAGTATAGCCTTAATTATCTATTTTATTATAGGGATTTATCTTTATAAATTTTTTAAAACAAATTCTCTTATTCCTCTTCTTCCCTGAATCTTTCGACTTCTTTTTGTCCTTTCCATCTTGCTCGCTTCTATTTCTGATCAAATTTTATTTTTACCGAGTGTCGATTCTATGCTCTTCCCTCATTCAAGACTATAGTCAACTCCTTACTATCTACCAAGATCTAAAAGCTTCCACTTCAGCCAACGCAAGACAAATGAAGAAGAACAAGACCCTTGAAAAATAAAATCCAAGGAGTCGAACCCAAGATTAGGTTTTAGGGTTGACTTAAGAATCTAATAATTTATTGTTGTTAGAACGATGTTTCTGCCAATTTATTTAAATGGTTGTACTGAGTTTTCACTATTTCCCCTGTAACTATTCATTTTGTTGTGTCATATTTAATAAAAGAATTATAAAAAACTTTCATTGCATAATGTTTTTATTTTTGTTTAAAAAATATATACATAAAATCTCAATCAAAATTTTGAGTTTAAGCATGGTTGAAAAAGTAAGGTATTTACATTCTCAATTTTTCAAGTATTTTCTTTTAAATAAAATGAAACCTATTGTTTACTGTTTTGAAGGTGAAAATGTTTTGAGAAAATTTATTAACCTTATATTTGGAAAATAACTTTCTTGTAGCAAAAGATTTGTTCTTATGAGCTATTTTTAAAAAAAATAGAAAAAGATGGAGATAAATTTTTGTGACGCACACAAATTCCGCAAAGAACGTGTTTGCTTGTGTGCCAGTGTATTTTTCAAAAATACACAAAAGAAAAGGGGACAAGGATGTTTATATTTCAGTATCACAATGAAGTATAACTCCTTGTTGATATTGGCTCCGTAGCCAGGTTGGCTAGGTTAGAATTCTTGCTCATGGGCTAGGTTAGAATTCTTGCTCAGGTGATCGTTGGGTTCTAGATCCCGGGACCTCGGAAGAACACCCGATTAATTAGATCCGTAAGCCAGCATGCGGAACACCTCCGATTATGCTGTTGGGGCTGTCTTCTTCTCATTGCTTCGTGGTTCACCGTGCATGTTGGTGGATGGCGGATTGGTTGGCGACGGCAGAATACATAGGGTAACCAGGGCCATGTAATGCCTAGCACAGCTGTTGACATTTGGCTATGCCCGCCTGTGTCACTTGAATTTGTCCTCGTTAAGCTTCACGTTGGAGTAGTTGAACTTTGGGGAATGCACAGTTAGCACTCGGCTAGGAGTTGAAGTTGACAGCCTCGCTGCGTCATCGGGGATGTTCCCGCTTATTGGATTTTGGACTTGTCGTTGACAGGTCTTGATCACCAGAGTTGATGTAATTGGGATTCTCCTTAACAAAATATTCTCGTCAGGAGATTTGATCGGCACTGCGGAATTGGGATCTCCACAGTACCCTTGATGGGATATTCGTCATCAAAAGGGTTGGTTTGTATCGTGGGATTGGGATCTCCATGGTATCCTTGATGGGATGTTCGTCATCGATAAAGCACATTGATGAAGATCTCCTTAATGGGATGATTGTCGCTAGGGGAGTATATTGATATTGTGGAATTGAGATCTCCACGATACCCTTGATGGGATGTCCGTCATCGGAGGAAGATGTTGTTGATGATATCCTTAACGGAATGTTCATCGTTGGAGAGTTGGTTGGCACCGTGGAACTGGGATCTCCTATGTACACTTGATGGAATGATCATCATCAGAAGAGTGTTGGTGATATCGTGGAACTGGGATCTCCACAATATCTTTGGTGGAATATTCATCATCGGGAGGAGTTGCTTTGTATCATGGAATTAGGATCTCCACAATACCGTTGGCCTTCGGGGTCTTGTTCGCCAACGGCTTGGCTCCAAAGGCGAACCAACTCCATCGATGTTGGTTGGCTCCGTCACAATACGGTGTTCTGTTCAGGTTGATGTGACGGCAAGCTCCGTCGATGTTGGTGGAGTCGTTGGAGAAGATCACCGAACGGCTTCGGTGATCGTTGGAGCCATCGTCTTCATGATACCGTTGATGGGATGTTCGTCATCAGGTCAATCGGGAGGCACCGCGGAATTGGGATCTCCACGATACCGTTGATGGGAAGTTCATCATCAGTAGAGTTGGGCAGTACTGTGGAATTGGGATCTCCACGATACTGTTGGCCTTCGGGGTCTTGTTCACCTTCGAGGCCGGGTTTGCTTAACAAAGGTCCTGCTTAAATTGATGTGACAAAGAAGTTCCACAAGATCGCGTAAGTCGTTGGAGAAGGTCGGCGAATAGCTTACGGAGTCGCTGGAGTCATCGTCTCCATGATGCTGTTGATGGAATGTTCGTCATCACCTTGATATCTATTGAAACTTCTTCCTCCTAACAGAAAGTCCGTCGGTAGGAGGTATGTCAATACCGTGGAATTGGAATCACCACGATACTGTTTGCCTTCGGTGTCTTGTTCACCTTCGGGGTCGGGTTCATCGGAACGGAACGATTATTCCGTTATAGTCGATGTGAAGGTCGGTCCCGCCGGTATTGACAGGGTTGCTGGAGAAGGACGTCGGACTTTCTCCATTTTATTTTAACTATAACATTTGAACTTCATGGTTTAAAACTTTGAATTTTCAAAGGCGAGCGATTTGGAAAGATTTGAGTAAACTTTTGCTTGTAGAGAATTTTTTTCATATTTATTCAAAGATTCATAGAAAAAAATATTCTTATTTAAGTTGTGTTTTAGAAAAACTCTCTGTAAAAAAATGCTATTTACTTTAGTTAAAGCTAAAAAAAGTTTCTTTTGCTAAAAAAGGGGTTCTATATTTGGTTTTGAAGGAATAAAGATTTTGCTTTTGCATAATTAATTCTTTGACAAAAAGAAAACATAAATGTTTATTTTTAGAGACTGAAATCTTGCAAAAAAAATCATGTTTACCAAAATGAATTTTTACTCAAGATGTTTATATAAATATTATTTAGAAACAAAAGGGTTCCATTTTTAAATATCAAAGTTGTTTTGCAATCAGTCTTTCAAACGATGTACTTTCAAAGGATGTTTCTTGGGAAGATATTTTATTTTAAAAAAACTTCGTTTACAAGAGTCATTTCGTGAAACCAATTTTAAATTTTTCTTTTGCAAAAAAAAATGCTATCTAAAGGTTGCCCTCCAACTTTTATATTTGAATGATTTGGAGCACCTTTATTTTCATTTTTTTTTGTTTTTCAAAAAACAAAATCCCTCAAGACTCTATCTAGAAAGTGTTTGAAAGAAAAATGAAAAAAATGTATTGATTTCAAGAGCTTGTTTCGAAGTCGGTATTAAATTTTAATATAGTTCGTTTGTAAAAGAAATATAGTATTAAGTGGTTATGTTTTCAACTATGTTTTCATAAATGTATCACAACACAACTCTTATTTGGTTTTCCAAAGAAAAAGTTTTCAAAAGATAAACTAAGATTCTAGTCACAAACAAGTTTTGCAAAACTGTTGTTTACAAAAGAAAACATTTTAGTTTAAAAATACGGGTGTTAAAAAAAATTCTCTCCGTTTCAAAATTTTATATTTGGTTGAAAACGGTTTTAAAAAAAATCTCGCCTCTACTCCAAAAAAATTATTAATGTTAGTTCCCAACTCCGAACTAAAATTTTATATTTTCTAAGCTGTGAGGTATATTTCCATTATATGCTGGTATATGCATGATTGTTGGTTCGTTTTGTTTAAACCCCATATACTGCTTAGTTACCTCTAGGTACACTTTGTAGTTGTATGGAGTTTGGAGTTTTTTTTCTATGTTTTGGGTAGATAATCCCCTTTCTTTCTCTCTAACTTCTTGTTATGCTTTTTCCCTCTCATCTACCATCTTACGAAACTAGGAGACTTGTCAAATGAAGAAATTCTAAGAAGTGCTACCAACAGAAGAAGGTCGAAATTCTCTTTGCCACAGGCAAACTCAATGAATCATGGTGGGTTGAGATGATCAAGAAGCTCAATAGAGTGATCGACAAAATCTAATCCTCCTATTCTTCCTTTCTCTTAGTTCGTCCGAATCTATCTCGGGGTCGAGATTTTGTTTAAGTTGGAAGGTTTGTAACATCCACATTTTTATGAAAAATAAAAAAACAATGCATGTCTTTTGCAAAAGTTAAAAATTTCTACATAAAAATTTTAAAGCATAAAAATGAGTATGTTACTTTTAAAAAATAAAAGGTAATTTAATTTTTATTTATAAACAAAGGCTTTTGTATTTGTAAAAAACAATAATTGGATGCTTTATTAAAATAATATTTATGTAATTTATTTTGATAATTATTTTCCTACAAAGTGTATAAACCTAGGTTACATGTGTTCAAAATACTATTTATAAAAGAATATTTTGAAGCCTTTCCAAAAATAAAATCTATATTTCATCTTCAACAATTCTATGTGAAAAATAATTGAACAATTCTATGTGAAAAATAATTGTTTTCAAGAAAGAGAAATATATTTTCTTATATCATATTTATTAGGCCCTATTAATTTTCCATTTTCCCATCTAATTCTTGGACCCACCTAACATTCTCTCTTTCCTCCTTTCTTCTTTCACTCTCTCTCCTTCCCACTCACGGTTCTTCCTGCATGCATGCAGTGGAGGAGGTTACTGCTCCCTAATTGCTCCATTTATCTAATGTCCATTAAGGGGAAATAATGCCGACAGTTTCTACTCGTTCGTGGGTCTCATTTGAAATAGTTTTGCGCAGAGCAATCTCCTCATCTACCCCTAATTTCTCTGCAAACTTCCCAAACCGAATTCAACTCCTCGGCCCTCGCTATGCCTCTTCCTCAATTGCGGTTTGGGTAAGCCTTTGCATCGAAATTCCTTTGAGGTTATCCTCTATCGATACCTCCTTAATCCATTTTGCCCTCGGGTGGGTTCATGAGGTCGTCGCTGAGTCGCCGTGAATTCATCACCGGAGCAGCCTCGGTTCTTCACCGTCGCCGAGGAGCACGCCGTCGATTTCATCGTCACCAAGGGGTAATCCACCTTTCCCAGCCTCCTACGTCACCATAGCTAAGGAAAAGTTTCTCCTCGGTCAATTTCGCCAGAAGCATCGCCAGAGGTGCTCGCCGCCACAACTCCTTTCTTCCCTGACGCTGGCGTGCATGGCACCGCGGCCTCGGTCTCCCTTCCCGCCATCCGAGCACACCCTGATGGTACTCACCTCCCAAGAAACCACGTGCACCCTCTAATTTCCCCCTCGTGTTGCCGTTTGCCAGATCAGCGAAGCGCCACACCCGCCGTCTCCCCCATGGCCGCCGCGGCGCCGTCTCGGCCGCCCTTGCCCCTAGCCACCACCGCCATTGTCCTCCCCAGCCCCACGCGCACCTAGCATGCCGCGCCGCCCCCCTCCAACTCCGCCGGTGAGACCGCCGTCGTGCGACCTGTGCCGCCGCCGCGCCGCCGCCTCGCACTGCCACCGCCGGCGAGGTCGTCGAGTCGCCGCCAGGACGTCGCCGGAGCGCCACCGTCCACCCGAGCCGCCGCTCCGCTCCCCTGCTCTGGGTCATCGAGAGGTGGGCCCCACCTGTCGAGAAGACCCAGTTAGCCGAGAAATTTGTTCTTTTGCCTCAAAGTTGAGCTGCCTTGAATTTTTTGTCCCAAGTTGGTGTGCCTTTGATCTTTTGCCCCAAATAGACCAACCACATATAGTTTTTGCTCCAAGAGTGTCTCTGAAAAATAGCCAACACAACAAACCCTACCTTGTCATTTGCCTGAGAGGAGAAGGAGGACGGTGAGGTGGGTGAGCGCCACGTGGGACGGGCCATGGGAGGACTGGCCATGTGAGGGTGCCGGTCACTGGGGACGGCAATGGGAGGCGCCACTGGGGATGCGGACGGGAGGACGGCCAGAGAGGCTGGCCGGGGGACAGCAATGGGAGGACGGCCATGTGAGGACGCCGGCAGGGGACGACGACGTAGGGTCATCATGAGGAGCCAAGACACCTACTGGGGGACGGCATACTGTGCTCTCAACAAGAGGCTCATTCCAGGAAGAGGAAACGAAGAGGCAACTTTGCAAATAACCCCCCAGGATGAAAAGAGTGATGGGTTGGTTCATTTGGGGCAAAAAATCCAAGGCAGCTCAACTTTGGGGCAAAAAGTCAAATTTCTCCAGTCAGCCGCATCGCTCCCTTAGCCAGTGTAGGTCGCGCCCCCCAAATGGGCTTAATTTGACCGAGTTCGATCTGAAGCCGTGCCTGCCCCTTTATGTAATTTTGTAAACTCCTAGAGATTCAAATATTCGTAAAATATTATCTGTAACTCCAAAAATTGTGATGCCAATTTTCTTATGCTCATAAAATTGTGTAGTATTTTACGGCCAAGTTTGGTACTGTCTTTGTACAGTATGATTTACCTGAGATTTATTGTCTAAACTATACTTTATCAATTTTAGTAATTAATATAAGTATTTTAAAATTGCAAAATCAATTTTACAATTTAATATGAATAGAAACATACTTATTGTAAAATTTTCATGCGCATTTGCATTCATGTAATTTCTCGTTGTTTCTTACATTTTATTTATTTGTAATTTTTCATACGCTAGAAACGAATTTCGTTGTCATCGCCGATCCAGGAAGAGCCGGTGTTGATTTCGTAAACCAAGGCAAGTGCTGAACCTTTGACACCTATGCTTGTTAAATTGTTTTATAGATTTATTTAAAAGCATTCTATGTTAAAACTAAAAATGCTAAGTAGTTAGTTTAGCTGCACCCACCCAATATTATTATTATTCGTATTAAAATTGTCCTTGTTGCCATAATTTACCCTTATTTATATTGCCATACCCACAATTTAAGTTTTGAATGATGCTTAGAATGCTTATACCTCTTTAATCATACTTGTGATGAGTTGTCTCATTATGCTGTTTTGACGTGATTTAAAGGGCGATCGTTGTCGTCATGTTTTTAAATGAGTTAGATGATAGTGGGGGACTATCGGGGCAAAAATGTATTTTGCGAAAACCTTATTGGGGTGGTTGGATGCAAGATGGTGTGCATTATGCTGTGGCATATGTTGCACGAGACTCGGGCCCAGTTTGGGACCCACCCTGATTTTATAAGGACCAATTCTTTGAGGTAGTCGAGCTAAGTACTACAGTGCGACCATCTGTGCTGGAATAGGACAGCCTTGACTAAGTACACTTCGAACTCTTTATTTGGACATCCTGCGTGGTGGAGAAGGTGCAGAATATTCGGACGTCATCCTTTAGGCTAAAGATGGGAACACAGTTAATGGGAAGCAATCATGCGCTGCGGGGGTATCCTTAGAGGGGGTGCCAACCAAGAGCTAGATGGTTAAGGGTCTCGTTATGATGTTCTCCGACGGGAGGCATTGTATCGCATGGGTAAAGCGTGTAACCTCTGCAGAGTGTACAACTATGATGATAGCCTTGCCAGAGGTCAAGGGGGCGACGAGGAGCTGCCTCTTTGATAATTCTAGCATTTTGTTTTCAAAATGTTTTTAAAGGAAAACCAAGACAAAAGTCATGTGTTTTGGTTTTCTCCTCACAGGGGGACTGTGAGCGTGGGATTGTAGGTTCACGGTGGGGAACCGTGAATAGCCAGTTGGGCAAAACCGGTAGTGGCCGGACATTGTGAAATCAAATGATTCAAATGTTTGTTTTTTAATGCTTTCCATATTTCAAAACATCGAGTGAACTTTGCAAAACTGACTTTATGCAACAGAACTTTACTCTTCCTTTGTAAACCTTAGTTGCATATAGCCAGCCTTGCTTGTTCAGTATTCGCGAGGACGCACCCCGCCTTTCATGCGGTCTGCTCATTCCATCTAGCAGGTTGCCACTAGAAGAGGATGTTCCCTAACAAGGTGGTGCACGAGGATGAAGGCTTCACCAACGGGATTCAATATGAAGATTATTTCGACGTCTAGGAGCGCTAACTACAGCTTGCCTGTGGGAATCATCGTGTTTTGCTCATTTGAAGTTGAACTTGTATTTTAGTCTTCCGCTGTTGTAAGGCCTGCGTGCCTAACTTTTGCAACAATCGCCACAATGGCACATACTCTGATGTAAAGGCCATCTTGGCTAATATTATGATGCAATAAAGTGTTTACTCGCAATGGTTATGAACCAAATCTGCAGTACCGTGTGTTCTAGCTATCTGATCCAGGGATTAGAACAAATAAAGCACAACAGGGATCCAACTCCGGTTTGGGTCCCTACAGAAGGCCATCTGGGCTAATATTTAGATGTAATAAAGTTTGTTTGTTTGATGACTATGATCCAAGAATTGTATATCTGTGTGTTCTAGCTACTGGATCCAAGGACTAGAACAGGTAAAACACAGAGGGGATCCGACTCCATTTTTTGGTCTCTACAGCCCTGCTTCTTCTCCGGCAAGGTCGAAGCACCGCCGCTCCCTGCTTCTTTGTCGGCAAGGCCGGAGCACCGTCGGATCCTGCTTCTTCCCGCGCCCGGCGTCTGTGGCGGAGAAAATGTGCGCCACAGTTTGTGGCAAATTCTTCTTCTAACACATTGTGGCATGACTAAGCTTGGTGTGACAATCTTTGGCAGTGAACTAGACCTGGCCAATGGGCCGGCCCGGTTCGGCAAGGTTCGGTTTCGGGCAGGCCTGGTTCATTTGGCTTGGTTCGGTTCTCGGTCCGGTTACTATGCGAACCGGGCCAAATGAACCAACAGGCCGAGTCCCTAGCCTAGGTTCGGTTCGTTGGCTGAACCGAACGAATCGGGTCGGCCCAGATTCGTTTGACCCGGTTGATGCGGTTTGGCCCGGTCGGCTCGGTTTTCGTGTAATATGTCAAAAATTAGAAAAATCCGAGAAATTTAGAAATGTAAACAATAATTCATGTAATCAATTAAAAAATTCAAATATATATGGAGAAATATTTAAAATGCATTGTAGAACTTTTCTATTAACGTGGATTTACATGGCTGCCTCGTTAAAAGCTTTGCCAAGTAAAACTCAAATTTGCAAAAAAACCTTGGCAAAGAAAAAGCACTACAATACAAGCATTAAAAATTTTGGGGTCTTCTTCAATCTTCAGCAAGTTCTAAGCCCCCCAAATGTAGCCGCCGACTCTTGATTTTGTCTCTCGGCGACGATGTTTTCCTGACGTCTTTCGGCGAATGCCCAATCCTTTGTACTCATTAGTATTTAGACCATATCACTATGGAGGGAAGTTTGTCTCTCCTCCAGTATTCTCCCTGCGAGGTTGAAAGCGGAATCGGAAGAAACTGTGGAGACCGGAATAGTTAACACATCCCGTGCTAATATGGATAGCACCGGATATGTTCCACTATGCTGCTGCCACCATGTAAGAATATTAAACTCTTCTTCTTAAAAGTCGACAACGTCCTTTGCAAGATATGAGGCAAGCTCGCCAACAGCTCCGCGTGATGCCTGTGTAGTCTGACGAGTTACACTGCCCGAAGAACTTAAAGTGTCCTTGCCTGTGATAGTCTTCCAAAAGGACATATTTCTCCCCGTCTGTTGAATTGGTGGTGGTCATGGTGGATGAACTCCTACATACTTTTCTTCATATTTTCTATACAAATCATTAAGTTTACTTCTAACTTCTTGAAAATAATTTGAATAATCTATTCCACTAGCAGAACCAAGTTGTGTTAGAGCATTAGTTAATCCAGGAAGTTTAGCTCTAGAGACTAAGAGAAAAGCAAAACAATATAAGAATGGAACAACTCTCCAGTATTTTAAATATTTAGCTTTCATATGGCTAACTGCAACAAATAGGATCATTTTCAAACATTTTGAACTGATTAGCAATGTGATAAAGGGACATAATAATAGAAGAAGATGTAGGCTCATAAATAGTAGAAGCGCTAACGGTAGCTTCATAAAAAATATCAAGAAATGAATATAAATAAGTAAGTATCTGCCAAACATGTGGAGTCAAAAGTGGTGTTCCATCTTGAGTTGGATACTGAGTGTTAATAAAAACTTCAAAACCTGTCTGTATGGTAATATATGCTGCAACATAAGATATGTGGCATTCCACCTAATCCGCATGTCTAGGCCAAATTTCCTAGGGTGAAAAGATGCACGACAATAGTTCTTCCATGAAGCAATTCTTGTATTAGAACTATTTAAAAATAAGATGGCATCCTGAATAACTTGAAGATAAGATTGCAATCTTTTCAAACCACATTTATCAATTAAATTAATAATATGGCATGCACAACGTTGATGCATTAAAAAAGATTCAGCATATGTAGATAACATAGGATTCAAAATATTCATGGCGCTAGTATTAGCATATGCATTATTCATGGTTATAGCAAAAAATTTATCAGTTATTTCAAATTCTTGAACAACATTCATAATGAAATTAGCAATATTCTCCCCTATGTTATTAACATCAGTAAGACGAAGAGCAATTATTCATTTTTCTATCTGCCAGTTTTGGTTAATATAATGAGCAACAACACTTAAATAATCTTCTCTAGCCCAACCAGCCTAGATGTCCGAGGTTAACGAAACAGAAAATGTGCAGGTTTGAAATTATTATCTTTAACTTTAACTTGTTGGCAGTATACAATTTTTTCAAATCTCTAGTCGTTGTTTGACGAGAAACACTACTATACCTAGGATTATGGGAAGTTTAATATATTCTTCGAAAATAGGAGAATCACCAAAGCCTAAAGGTAAATCTTCAGAAGCAATTAGTCGAACAATGCTTCCCTAACTACCTCGGGATTATACTCCTTGTTACTTACCAAACCATTAGGGTTGTAGCTCAACTGTTGTTGTCTCATTTGAACTCCTTTGTTCTTTTTACATGCCGCAGCGTGCCTCTTCAAATGTCTCATACCTGAGCCCGTCGCCGCTGATAACTCTTGTCCACATATTTTACATTTAGCCGCATACCTCACGAGCCTGCCGTCCATAAGGTGCTTCAACTCATTGTAGTCATTCCACACATCCGACCGGTTAAGTCGAGCCTGCTTCAATCCGATGGTATCGGAGCCGGAAGCACAAGTTGAACCGGATCCAGAACCATCGGGATGATCCTCGGTTCCTTGAGTTTCCGTTTCTTGAATAGGATCCGATAGACTTTGACCGATTGGTTCATAGTCATCCGGTCCTAATTCAAACTGGCTAAGGGGAAATTCGTCGTACGGAGAATGACCAACAGCCATTTCGGGAAGCTAATGTACATGAAATAACAAACAAGCAATTAATTTTAGTTAATTTGCATGAAATAGTAAATGAAACAAATAAGCACATAACACAAATACGCATATGGAAATATACAAACCTCACCGGACACACTTACAAATCTAGTCAAATTTTTCTGAAATTTTCAAATTTGCCAAGAATTCGCACAAATTCTAGCTCACAAGTTACAAATCGCAATGCATAGAAAGAACTAAAGAGAATTAGTTTGCAAGTGTGGCTGGCTGATGAGGGGGTGGGTGCCTATTTATAGGAAAAAAATCTGGGATTTTTCACCCATTTTCTATTTTTATGCATTTTTTATGCCTCAAACGGTTATAAACGACTATATTTGCAATGGTAATAAAAAAATGAACCAAAGAACCAACCGAATAGGGCCGTCCGCTTTGCTTGTCTTGCCATGCCATGTGTCCTCCTGGGATTGGCCGAACTGGCGGTTGGGCGGGAATGGCGCGGGTCGGTGCCTTCCACGGACTCGTGTCATGGCTTGGTTGGGCCGCGTGAACGGCCGGGTGGGAAATTGCGGGGTGCTAGGGCCCGTGGGGGTGACGCGTGGCTGTGAGCCCGTGGCAGTCTGGGGGCAGGGTGTTGGCGGCGCCGCGCTGACCAGCACACGCCGCACGCCCTTGTGACGCATGTCGCGTGGTAGGGCTGAGGCCAGGCGCTGCCGACGGGTTTGAATTTTGTGGGGCGGGACAGAGGGAGCGGGTGCGACATAGTTTAGGATTTCAAAACTGCTAAGTACACTGGGCCAAACAGGCCGAATTGGGCACTCCTCGCATAGTGACGAACCTAGCCGTCACTATGCGAACTGAACCGTGCCGGCCCGACGGGCCGCAACCCAGGTGTTGACACCCAAATTTGGCAAGAAAATCGGATATGATGAAATGGATAAATATATCAGAATTATTGGGCCGAATCAGAAAATGGGCTTCATCGGCAAAGAAGAAAAGTATATTGAAGAATACCGATGATTATATGACTCCAGAAGATATACGCTCTGATCAGAAGATATCTTTCGCGACGCGGTAAAGTAGGTCATATCGGTATCGAATTTGTAATAGTATAAATAGGACCTTAGGTCTCGGGAAAAAATCATCATCAAACTACAAACACAAACCCACTTTTCGAATCCGATCGACATCGTCAAAAGGCTTCAACTCGCAGATAGAGCTATCTCGATGGGATAATCGATTCTCTTCTTGTAACCCGTATGCATGGCTGTATCATCTTGATCTCGTGTATACAAAGCATGTTAAACTGTCTCTGGTTTTACTGATCTTTAACGTGTTCTTGCATATTGCACTATCTCGATTTAATCGATCTGTAATGTGTATTTATCCTGCAATGCCGATTGTCAAGTATCTTATATGTTTTTCCTGAACCTGATATATGCGACTGTCTCGTTTAATCGATTTTGCGTATACTTGCTTAGGATTTTGCGTATATAGCTATTTGCCGATCAGTATTGTACTTACCTATTAGTTATAAGCCCTTAAATCGGTTTATTAGTTTACATCTAGATTTAGATCTGAATACTGTTTTGGCCTGACCAATCTATTCAATCTATTCCTTGGTTTAATCTAATATATTGATATGAAGGTTTATCGCTAATATTATATAAAATACCAAAAAGAAGTAAAAAATCTATGATTGAATGTTCATTGATATTAAATTGCTCTATCAGGCATTAAGTCGGTAGATTCTGCAATCGGATTCTTTAAAGCCGATATACAATAACCTGATCTTGCTATTTTCAAAAGCCGATTAGGGCTAAGTCACTGACAATTTATTCCTTGTCAATTTATAGGTCAAATTGACTAGCACGCTTGGTTCTTGGTTGCGATGCAAACACAGATTTGACGCCTCCGCACGTGTGTTCGCGAAAAGCTCACTTTTTGTGTCAACACCAGGTCCAGGCACGGTTCGTTTTTCAAACAAACCGAACTAGGCCAGCCAAGTGCACCCCATTTGATTCGGACAATATGGTCAACTCTACGTGAACCAAACAGTTGAAAAATGAACCGAACCGGACCGGTCCAATGCACCCATTTGATTCGGACAATATGGCCAACTCTACGTGAACCAAACAGTTCAAAAACCCCAATCCAAAGGAAAATTTATCCCCATGCCATCCAATTCGTGCGCCTGGCTCTGTATGCCATTACTTTCGTTCACCTTCATCTCAGTGACACCAGGCGTGCGAATTAGTTACCTGTATGCCATTTTGCCCCTTTATTAGTCATTTTGGTCTTTTTTAATCTTTTGAGACATGAGATGACCATTTTGCCCCTAACTATTTTATTCAATCCAACCAGCCCTCAATTCGCATGCCTCGCCTCCATGCCACTAAATTCGTACCCCCTCGCCCCTAACTATTTTCTACCGCTCTGGTCCATCGGAGCTCTTGCAGATGACTAATAAATGTTGTTTTCTCGTAGAATATGACCATTAATTTTACATAAAAATCATTGTTTGGCTAAAACATTGTAGGACCAATTAATTGGCACGTAGGTAAGTAATCAACATCAAAGAACATAGGTTATAACTAGATTCACACATACACAGAAGTAATCCATCCATGGTTCTCACATACACAAAAGTAACAACAGGCACATAATCTAGTTTTATAAACAAAATGACATCCAACCATGGTTATCACATACTCCCTCCATCCCAAAAAATAAGGCATGCATGTATTTCAAAAAGTCAACAATCGTAACTTTTGACTGATATTTAAGTTAAAAACTTATATTTTTCGTGTTATGCATGTAATATGATTGGATTGGTATTTGAAAGTTCTTTTATATGATGTTAATTTTGTATTTTTTAATAATATATTTTGAAAGAAATTGATGGTCAAAGCTCTGCTTTAAAGACCGCACCAAAATATTATATGCCTTATTTTTTGGGATGGAGGGAGTACATAACAGGCAGAGGTAACATCCTAGAACTGTTTACATTTGCCAAAATGACAATACTTCCAGGGTTTCTTAGTTCTACTTCAGCTCTCTGGCCCCCATGTTAGGATGCTCTTTCAAATAGGTAATTGCCTTCTCTGCTATCCAAAACTTATTAGCCATAAGAGTTCTTATTCTCCCGGTGGATGCACATAAGTGTTCAAATTTGTTCACAGTGATCTGCAGAGAAGAGTTAACAAGCATAAAATTATTACTAATTGCAGTAAACAAAATACAATTGTTGAAAGTTAAAAGTTAGTACCCTGACAAACTTTTCATCACGCATCACCCTTCCTACAATTTTCCAAGGACAGCCCTTAGCCTGGCAGTAACCCCCGAATCTATCTATGTCAGATTTCTCTGTCATCACCATAAATTGTCCTTTTATTGCATGCTGCCTTAGTGCCATCCTGAAATCATCCATACTTCCATATATGGTATCCTCTGATATTGGGGGATCTTCCTTGTCATGTTGGGCAAATGATTCACCTGGTATGAAATCATTTACAGGAGAACCCTCCGAACCTTCATCAAATCCTTCACTACCAGTGAGAGTATAAACTCTATCTAACATAGGACTTCCATCCTCTTCAGCAGAGGCACTAGGACCACCTGGAGTACCACGAACATCATCTCTCAGACCCAATAGTGCAAACAAGCCATCCTCGTCAACCACTGGAATTGAAGAAGCATATTGATCATCGTCATCAGCCATTGGTACTAAGCTATCCCAATCAACCATTGGTACTAAGCTATTCCAATCAACCATTAGTTCGTGCTGGCTGCTTGCAGGGGCAATTTCATCGACCTTCGTCACACCACTCGACACACCCTCCCCCAAAACTTTGTTAGAGACGCAAAAACTCGATGTGGCATCAATCCTACCAACAAAGAAAAACTCGACGCGGCATCAATCCATCTATTTGCCAGCAAAAACTAAAATTGGGAACAAAAACTACACGAATGAAGTTAATTTACCCATCATCTTGCTCGCCGCTAGTGCTTGGCCAGAAACCGACTCCGCTTCATCTTGCTTTCGGCCAGCACGCACGCCGCTTCGCCTCAAGCCGCTGCCACGCTTCGCAAGCTTCTGTAAGCAGCACGAAAACGCCGCCCATTGCCCCATGAAGCTATCGCGCTTTGCCCCGGACGACATGCCGCCGCCGCCAGACTTCAGACACGCACTGCAAATGCCGCCTATGATGCAAAGAATGCCATTGTCGCTTTCACGACGCAGCCAGAGACCATGCCGCCGCCAACGAACCCTAGCCACAGGTTCAGTGTCCAGCTGCGTCTGCGGACTCTAGCCACACTTGGCACACGGTTGGGTTCAACCAAATAACCAAGTGCAAAAAAGTCAGCTCACTTGAATGATTTCTATAAAATGATTAAAAAAGAACCAAAATGGCTAATAAAGGGGCAAAATGATATGTAGGTAACTAATTTGCACGCCTTGCGTCACTGGAATAAAGGTGGACGAAATTAATAGCATATAGAGCCAGGCGCATGAATTGGATGGCATGGGGTAAATTCCCCCAATCCAATGCCCCTTTTGTGTAAAAGAAAAGGGTTAAAAGCATACATGCCACTCTAGAGTTCGCTTTGAGCAGGAATGCCATCGTAGAGACGGAAATAGCGCAGACGCCATTATAAAGTCTGGATTCACACATATATGCCATTATGGAGGATTTACTAGGTATACAATCTCAAAATACGATAGTATATATGATCTGACAAGTGGGCCCTACACATCATCCTCCCATCTTCTTCCTCCTCCCCACCCTCATCTCTCTCCCGCTCCACTCTCTCTTCTCTCCCCTCTCTCTCGATCTGCCTGCTCTGTCTCTCTCTCCCCTTCCCGGCTGGCCACGCCGGCGGCGCGCCTCTCCGGCGAGGCGGCGGCGCCCTCGTCTGCCGCTGCTTCCCCCCACCGCCCTCGTCTCGCGCCACCGTGCTACCTCTGCCGCTGCCTTCATCTCCTCCACCGCCGGGAATCCGCCGCGCCGCCTTCCCCCACGCGGCGGCAGCGGCTCGGCGAGCTGGGACGCCGGCGACTTCCCCAGCTTGACGGTGAGCTCCGGCGGCGCTCCGGCGAGGCAGTGCGACGACAGCGTCCAAGGCGGCGGATTGGGCTTCAATTTCTTCAAGGACGGCTGCGCGTGTCCTCCGGCGGCGTCGAAATCCTCACCCGCCTCGCGCCGGGAGCATCCTCATATTCATCACCACCGGCGGCCCGACGAGGAGCGGCTCCTGGCGAAGGGCGGCACGACGAGGAGGCGGCTCCTGGCGGCGCGACGAGGAGGGGCTCGGCGGCTCCCGGCGGCGGCGCGAGGCGGTGAAGGGCGGCGCGATGAGGAGACGGCTCCCAGAGGCGGCGCGAGGCGGTGAAGGGCGGCGCGTGCCCCTCGGCGGCGGCGCGCGCCCGATGGGAGGAGGGCTCGTCGGGGGAGAGAGCGGCCGGTGGGAGAGAGAGAGAGCGGCCGGTGAGGAGAGGGGAAGAGAGAGACGGGGAAGGAGGAGGAAGAGGTAGGAGAGAGAATGACATGTGGGGTCCATGTATTTTAGACTGTATTCTTATGTGTATTTCGTATAAATCCCCCAGGCTGGCCAAATAATGGCATATGAGCTCATTGTTCATGTTTATAATGGCATCTCCGCTATTTCAGTCTCTATGATGGCATTTCTGCTCAAAGTGAACTCTAGAATGGCATGTATGCTTTTTACCCGAAGAAAAACCCCTCCGAAGCCCGTTCGCCTCGAAACCCTTGGAACTGCCCGCGGCAGCGGCCATGGCGACCGGCGACGGCATGGCCCCGTCCCTCGACGCCGACATCGACATGGGCGACCTCGCCTCCCTCGACGTCCCCGCTTCGTCCTCCGCCACGGTCGCCGCCCCCACCCGTTTCCGCCCCAAGGCCAAGGGCAAGGCGAAGCCCAAGCCCAAAACCAAACCGGAGCCCGAACCCAAGGCGGAGCCTGAGCCGAAGCCGGAGGCTGAACCGTCCGCAGCGGTGGACGCGCCGCGGAATGATGGCGTCGACGCCATGGAGGTGGACCGTGTGGGCGCGGGCGCGGGCACGGCCCCGGGCATGGGCGCTGACCGGGTGGGAGATGATGATGATGAGGAGGAGGAGGAGGACTTCGTGGTGCGGGAGATCGACGTCTACTTCACCCCTGAGCCCTTCGACAAGGACACCATGGTAATGACTTGTAAAGTCCCTTCTGTTCTTTGTCTTGTTGTGCAATGCAAATTTTGTTCACCTGCTAGTGCTCGCGCCTTTGAGCGGCCTGATTACTTTGCCGTAGTACCGTGCCTGAGAAATTTGGTGATGCTTGGTTTAGTTTTTTGTATTACTGATGAGTGATGCTTAACTACTGTGGTGGTTGGTAGTAGAAGTGCATGTTTTTTTGGACCTACCAATTTTTTGGGGGCATGCAGCAATGCATGTTGTTTGTTTAGCCTATAGAAATTACTGAACTGCTGCATTCACCATCTAAAAAAACTATTACATTTAGTATGGATGCTCATGCCATATTTCTCCGCTTGTTTTGCTTCACGGATCTTTTGCTTCACTGATCTTTCCTCGCTTTAAATGGGTTAATGTCTAAACTGATGCCAGAACTTAGGTTTGGGCTCTTCAACTCTAAACTTTGGTGTACAATAATTCAACTGTTCAACCTTTTTGTGGCAGATTTAATTTTATCATTGTTTCAACTATCCATTATTATTGTCGTACTGTAATATTTCCTTTTATTATTCATTGATACTTTGCTCGAACACTTGGTGCTGATTACAATGTGAAGGCCTTGAAAGCAGTTTACTGTTAATCTTCCAACAAGGGCATCTATCATCCTTCTTTCTGCTTTATTTTTTTTCAGGAACAATCTCTGCATTTTGCAGTGTTGTGTTTTTTTTTCTTCTGATCTTATATAGGGAAATAGGGAATGCATTTTTAGTTAGAGATAATTTTACAGGTGGAACACCAAAATCTTATAACAGTAAATGTAACATCAAATATACAAAATATAAAAATGCTGCTGGAAAATGGAAAACGGCACCGCATTAATGTTAATCGCCCATTTTCTTTGTATGTGTAAGTTTGTGCTTGTCTTTGATATTATTTGTCAAAAAGTAGTTATATATGTATACACACACAGAATAATTGATAGATTTGCATTTACAGTGCACATTCTTATGCTGTTTGTGTCTTTCTATGTTAGGTATTCCATTTTTCTTATAATATTAATATAGTTACATAGTTGTTTGTTTGAGTTTTGATTTTTAGTAGGCTGTGTGTTGTATGGTAGATTGTTACATGCTTGCTTAACTGTTGACTCTTTTTTTTTTGGTGTGCTGTATTCCACAGCTTTACATAATGCAATATCCGCTAAGGCCATCCTGGCGCCCATATGAGCTTAATGAAATATGTGAGGAGGTACACCCGTTAATAATTCTATGTGCTCTTTTTCATGGTGAAACTTTGTAAGCAAACAACATTTGTTAATTGAATTATGATTATGCCAGGTTCGTGTGAAGCCACGTAGTTCAAAAGTTGAGGAGATTTGTCTATCAATACAGAGAGTGATAATTATGACCCCGAGGTTTCTGCACCTTTCAAAGTAACGAAACAGGTGAGCCTTATCTTTTTTAGTCAAAAACTTATAACATAGACATAAAAACCTTCTCTTTGCAATTATTTATCAAGCTTGTCAATGAATATTAATCATCCGTGGCACCTTTAGGAAGAAATAGTATTACTATCCAAATAACTAGATATGGTTATAAGTTTAGGCCCTGTCCTTTTCAGCTTATCTTATTTGACTTATATACTTATTTGACTTATCTACTAATTTGGCTTATCTCCTTGAGGTAGCCTCGAGAGTCCGATCGACTTCGTTCAACTTGTGTTTTAGAGCTTTTAGACAACTCTTTGAGATAGAAACAAACCAGATTCAAATTTTTTTTTTAATTTAAACGAAGATAAGTAAATAGACAAATAAGTCAGATAAGCTGATAAGAACAGGGCCTTAATCTTTGAAGTTTTGCTTGATAATCATTATTGCAGTGTATTAGTGTTGTGCTACCTTTGTGTAGGGTGTTTTTGCAAGATAGTGTTATGGTACCTTTGTGTAGGGTGTTTTCTGTATTTCCTCACTTGCACATGTCTATATATTTGCCCCCTTGGCCCATAGCAACACAAGCTGTCTGTCATAATACGGTATCAGAGCACAGAGCTCTCCGCACTTTCTTAGTCCTCACCAAATCATAGCCCTATGGTTTCTTTCCAGCCGTCGTCGCCACCGGAGTTTACCTCCGGCGGTGCATTTCTCTATTCACTCTTTTCACCTCCCTCTCCTTTCTCACTTTACTTGAGCAGCACATTGCTCCTCCTTTTATGCCGTTATTTTGTCACCATGCTCTTACTAGAATACAGGATCATCTCTGCCTTGCAATTGCTGCCGTTGCAATTAATTATAAATTTTCATCTTATTGTTTAAAATAACTTGCCAAAGTTGGCCTTTGACCATTCTAAAATCTGTACACTCTAGTTTGGTACCGGTGTCAAAGGCTCAAATGGTGTGTGCCTAAGCATTTAGGTGAGGTTTAGTGTCACGACAAGATTTCTCCATCCAAGCCCTTTTTGTATCAAACTAATGCAGCCAATCGAGAATAGTGATGAATCACCACCAAAACATAATACAAAATATATAAACTTATTAAAAATGTACCAACCTTATGGTCACTTCACTTATTTCAACCATGGGCATTCGGTCTTACAAGCAGGGGAAGCAAAATAAGTTAACTCCCAGTGAAGAGCACATCAATTTTCCAAATATTCAACTTGGGAGCACACCTAGTGTTATGAATAGCACTTGTATTCATTTGGGGCCAATAGGCAGGATATATACATGTACAAAGGGCCCATATACATGTATCTAACACTCCCTTAGATTTTTGGTGGATCAACAAAACTAAAGCTCGGTTCTTTTGAGCTGATCTGAACAGTTGAACGGTTGAAATGACTGAATTTCGAGAGCTTTTCTCGATGTAGTCTCGAGATTTGGGTCCATTTCATTTGATTTGCCATTTAAAGCGTTAGAATCCACCTTTGAAACAGCGAAAAAACGGACTCAAAACTCAAAGCCCCTTATGTTATTGTAATGAAGAAACACTTATGTTATTGTAATAGCCCCTATTGACTTATTTGCCGTCATATGGCACCTAGGATTTTGTGGCTTTTGCTCAGTAAAAAAAGGGCAAAATTTGGGCTGTAGCATTATAAATTTGCATGGCTTTGCTATATATCACTCATGTGTCTGACATGTGGGCCCATCAACCACGTGTATTAGGCACATGGAGTGCTATATGGGGTTGTTCTCGAAATGTTGCGTATCTAATTATTTGTTGAAATGCTTACCTTGGTACGATGCTAAAATAAGTTGATGAAACATATATGATGGTACGTAAATAATTAGCGTAAATAATTAGCTAAAGCAAAAAATGTTAGCAAACCTAAACAATGAAGAATAATGGAGACCTCCACCGAAAGTAGTTCATATTCCATTTGGGATGATAAGAACTATATTGCATTATCATTGTTCATCTACGTACCATTCTGCATATTTCAGCAACTTATTTTAGCACTGTACCAAAGTAAACATTTAGCAAATAATTAGATACCCTACATCCTGTGGACAACCCCTATAGCAAATTCATGCAAATTTGCAGCCCTATGCAGCGAAATTTCCCTAAAAAAAATGAAACAAAGCTGAACCAAATGCTGTGGCTTATCAAAGCCATTTCTTAAAGCTCTTGAAATCCCTAACTGAGCCATATACTTTATCTTTTGAAGCCACTTTTTGAAGGTCTTGAAGCCCAGCTGTTCATCTGCATGTTGAATAAAAATTTATAAACTAGTGGCACAAAAAGATACATGTATATTTTACTTTTTGTCATGTCTCATATTGGATTTTGATCTATTATGTTCTGAACTGTGTGCAAATATAGTAGTAATAGTAGTGAAGCTGGTATAAGTTCCATTTTATGTCAATAGTTGAGCTTGCAGACATTGACACAAATAATGCTTATCTTGCTCATTTTCATTGGTATTTTCTCCTTACTTTATGTTGGTGCAGACATTATCATCATCCAAAGCAGCTGATGTGGCCGATTACGCTGTTGGGGTTCTTAATGGCAACTTGGTAGGTACTAGGATAAATTTTGTGTTATTTGGTTTATAGCAGATTAGCTGTAAATTTCTTTTCACTAGCCTATGAAGTTTTTGTGTGTTATCTGTTTAAACCTGTGCTGAATTGTGTTTTCTTTCAGTTTATTTCGTTTTCAGTTAAGTGTTAGACAGAGTCTTTGTTTCGGTTAGAGTTTGTTAGATCAGCACCTAGTCTCCAGGGCATAGGATGCTGTGATCTGTTAGTGGTCAGTTGAGTCCTAATCTTGCGCAGAGGAGAAGGACACACGTTGTGGGTCATGGGGATGGACATGGCTGTTGTGCAGCGTGTGAAGCGCTCTAAGCGCAGTGTAGTGTGTTCAGAGTATAAATAAGAGAAGTAAAGCCCCAGAAAAGCTGCCGCTTGGATGCAGCTCCAACTCTGTGTGTGTGTGTGTTCATCAGTTCGTGAGTGAGAGAGTTGAGAGGCATACCTGACATTGTGCGCTATGTTTAGCTTTTGCTAGCTGTGTCAAGGAACATCGAACCAAACTCCTAAACATGCTATTCTTTAAACGTCCTGAGACTATTTTAGCCTTAATGGTGTAGCAGAGTTATATGTTTAATGCTTTGCTTGTGTAGTTGCTATCTTCTTGTCAAATATAGTATCAATGAATCATGTACAAGCCTCTGAATAAAATATTTTTTGGATGGTTTGGAATGTTCTTTCAAGCAGATGTACATGCCAGCTAGGTACTGTTAGTAGTTAGTACTACTTTGTTGCACTTCAATCATTGATTGTTGAGGCGGTTACACCCAAATAAGTTGAACTGAGTTTGTTTCCTTCTAATTAGCTTCTTGTCCCTCATATGTTACACTTATAATTAACAGATTACTCATTTCATTGAAACTTAACACCTCAAAGAACTTTTGAATTCCAGTAGGCAACTTGGACCATTATGAGATGTTTATTCATACAATTATCTGTTAATTTCATTATAATCAACCACTTGCTTTATTTTACAGGTTCATTTGAATCATATTGATGCAGTGATGCAAATGCGACCATCAATGTCACATCTAAATTCTGGCCGGTCACACATTAGACAGTCTTTACAACAGGGAGAAACACAATGTGGTACCAGCGGCTCAACTAGTGTATCAGTGAAGGTGCAGCTCTATCTGCTTTTGCACCATTTTTTTTGGTTTACTTCTAGCTGAAAGGTTGACAAACCACAACCAGCCAGCTAACTGATTTTTTTTCTGAAGATTATGGGTGAAAGTGACCTAGTTTTGCCAACAAAAGAGTATCCGTTTCTTGTAAGATGCATGTGCCTCCACACCCATAGACAAAATAATAAGAATAACAATAGCAATTGAATGCTGCCTACATTTGTATTTGCATTGGATTTTACGCCTTTCAATATGATCATTTGAGTGAAAGGTTGATATGCCATGCTCTAGAAAGCTGGGCACAGTGGGCTGGCACCTAGCACCTGCTTGCCATCTAGCTAGGCAAGTCAGATTACTAGGTGAGCTAGATGAGTGAGGTGGAAGGGTGGTGCCTACGCAGTTTAGGTGGCCACCATTTATAACAATTAAGTGCCAGTTCTTTCAGAACAGACTTATCGACAACGACTTATTGTAAAGCAGCGATTGAGATGGTTTTAAAAACCGATTTTTTAATTGGTTTGATGGCTAATTATTGTATTTTACACACGTCTTCGAAATGGAAAAAACCAATTTTTAAAAATAATTAAAATAAATTAAAATAAGTCAAATAAGCTACTTTTAAAGATTTTATCTTTAAAAATAATTAAAATAAATAAAATAAGTCAAATAAGCTACTTTTTAAAAGTAGCTTATTTGACTTATTTTAATTTATTTTAATTATTTTTAAAAATCGGTTTTTTCCATTTCGAAGACGTGTGTAAAATACAATAATTAGCCATCAAACCAATTAAAAAATCGGTTTTTAAAACCATCTCAATCGCTTTTCGAAGCTACAATAAGCTGTTAAGCTGATAAGCTGTTAAGCTGGAAAGAACTGGGCCTAAATGGAATGCATAGTAATGTGCTGTCTGATACTTGGAGTAAGCATATAAAACTTCTGTAGTAGTATAATTCCTTGCAAAGGCTGTAATTGTAAGCCAAATGCTTTGTTGGCACGAGTGCTGGAATTTGCTTAATTATGCTGATTTATGTATAATACTAAGGAGAACACATGTGACCTTGAAATGTGGCTTATACCCTTGATTTCCTAATCTTTTTTGAATAATATCCCTACACTGTGCTTCCACATATTATTTTTGAACTTTCCTACATTTTGGTTTATCAAGCTGCTATGTCGATCAGATCCAGAAAAAGAACTGTCGTATGAAGTAGGTTGTATATTTGGTTTGATTGTAGCTGCTAGCACTAAGCGTGTCCTCATTATCATGTGTCTTGTGTTTGCAGCGAAATGAGCGCACAGAAGACACCGAAGAATCTGAGGTTAGTTAGGAATAAGGATATTTTTTTATATTAGTTGTACATCTATTTTCTTTCTTTACATATCAAACTTTCATTTGGTCCAGCACTCCAGTTGTTTATCTTCACCGTTTGTATTTGGGTCTTCCAAATTATAACATTTAGTGCAGTGTCCCATACATTGCCCTTTTAGTCTTTGGTTCATTCCTAAGAAGCTTTGTCTGAATTTTCTTATATATCACTATCTTGTTTTGACATTGGTTTGACTCTAGTCTTGGAACCCATTCACTAAGGGCATGTTTAATGGTAGTACCCTTTTGTGACCCATTCGATGGCCAACACTTCATTTTCACTACTCATCTAGTTCATTTGAATAGTGTTGGGGAGGAAATGGGTCACAAAAGGGTACTATCATTAAACATGGCCTAAACTTCTTCTGATTTTCTGGCTTCCAGGGCAATTTACTGGCTTCCAGGGCTGAGCCTTGTTTTGTTTGTAAGCAGTATGTGACGCTGGATACCAATATTTGGCTAGAGTGAATTAATATATCTTGTAGGCTATTGATTGAAAATATGTGCCTGCCAATTCTCATCTTGAGTGCATACGGAAACAGAACATTCTCACATTTTTGTAACCTGTATACTTGGTAATTTGGTATGTTCTGGTCTACAGGACCATTCGATACCTGATGGATAACTGAGCATTTGTTAGCATACACTTGTCTCCTACTTGTTTGTTGTACGTTATGTGTGATAATCTTTTACCTGTTGATCCCTGCGCTGGACTGACGTTAGCTTTGAAATGGTTGGGGACACTAGAGAATTTAGACAGATGGTTAATGTGTCTTATGTTTCTCAAGGATTTTTACTTCCTTTTTTATTCTTTGCAACATATTCAAATTCATAATTAAATTCATCATGTATGAGATAACTTCTACCCATGTTGTGTTGGAAGCAGATTTTGTGAACATGTGTGCAACTGTACCTATGTTGGCTTTTGCACTTGTCCTTTTCAAAAAGTCTGCAAAACCTTAAGATATAGAGCGTATTATACATGTGCACATGCAAATATTTGTTCAAAATAAGAAATGTTAAAAATAAGAAGATTATGTGTTGCCATTATATGTGCACAAAATGGTCTTTGTTAACACCACACAAATGACCATAACTTTAACACATTTTCACAAGTCGATATGTAATTTTGATGCATAAGTTTCTTGTATTTATTGTACAGTGCATGAATGATCGTATTTTTTGAACCAATTTTCGCAATTGCACATAATGTTTTACATCCTTGAGTATTTTAAGATTTTGAAATGCACCTTAACTGCATCTGAGTTTCCATGCTGTTTTCAATTTTTATTGTAAATTGTAACTATTCTGTGATGTGTTTTTCTCTGTTTGTTGTTTTTGTTTCAAATTAGTTCTTGTTAGAAAAAGTTATGTTGAGCTGCATCTGACATTTAATCAAAATTATGACCAACATTGGCTTGTTACTCAATTTGTCCTTTTTCACATGTACATGGAATGGCAGTGTATATTTGCTCGATTCCCACACTAACCAATTATCTACCCTCATTCAATATAAATGTTATATGGTTAAAGTTTGCTACTGTTTAGATGGTTGATGACCAGTACCCTTTTGAGCATTACTTCAATCATGTAGTTTTTTATCATTTATTTACTATATAATAACTGGTACATGATAACATGAGAAATGTGCAGTCTTCTGGGACTATATACCTCCTCGTCTGTGTACTTTAAAGTTGATATATATATATATATATGTTATTCCAGCCATGGATTCCTCTTGCTTATGAACCAGAAGGGAGCACCCTTGCAAGCAAGTATCATGCTAAGATGGTATCAAATGAAGGCGGTCCTATAGATTTCACTATGAGCATGTAAGTGTTTAGTTAGTTCTTAGTGTTAATACTACTTGTTGGCCAAACATTTTTCTTTATTTGGTTTGATCCTGGTTTTTTGAGCAGCGGCGTTCCTTACATTTTATCCACTTATTTATTTCTGTTCGTATCTCCATTTCCAAAATACAAACACTTTGATTGTTTTGAGTCTTTTTTTATCCCAAACAAGTCAAACAGACCCGAATGTCACTCTTTCCCATGATTGGATTGAATCAAATGTCACATGGCCTTCGAAACTGGAACTTTAATTTTTCGACCCCCTGAACTTGTTTTTGTTTGCACCCTTGTTCCAAAGCCATTAGGGCTACCATTAAATGCTACGTAATTTTCTATGTATGTTGAGGGCTGACTAGGCTATCAACGTGTACAAGGATAGTGGCTTGACATCCACTGGCCTTGTTTGTTTCAGATTAAATTAAATTAAATTAAATGAAAATTTGTTATTTTTGTATAAGCCAAATGTTGTAATGTTTTGTAGTTATTCTTGTGGGGTTTTAAATAGTACTTCTTAAAGTTTGTAAAATATTTTTTCATAATTTTTTGAACTCGTTAAAGTTCCAGCCAATCTCACTTTGACCACCTCCCCCCCAAACTTGAACTTTGTTTTTTTAGCCTTTCACCTCGGTGAGAGATGTGAGGGGGTAAATCCACGTGAAGCAAGAAAAATCATCTATAACGATTATATTATATGATAGTCATGACCCCCCTTTTGGAACGAAGGGATCTAGACCCCAAACATTTGAGTGAACGAAATAAAAAGTACAAATGAGTGAACTAAATCAAAAGGACAAATGACAAGACTCACTAGTAAAATATGGAAGTTTTATTTGTTTGCTAAGCTTACAACCCATATAGGATAGAGAGGTCTCACTAGAAACCTTTCTAAGAACACCTCTACTTACTCTTCCTATCATCCATGTCACCACCCATATAATTGTCACTATATCCCAGCAGTTGTGCTTCAACATCCTTCTTCCCAGTAGCATAAAACACCCCCGAATGCATTGTTGCAGCCACATAGCGCAGGATGCGCTTAATAGCTACGAGATGCTCTTCATGAGGTTGCTCCATGAAACGACTCATATCCAATTGAATAAGCCAAATCTGGTCTTGTATGCAGCAAATAACGTAAGCTCCCAACCAAGCTTCTATAGAAAGTGGTATCAACCAACGGTGTAGAGCTGACCTTGCTAAGTTTGAGCCTCACTTCCATTGGTGTTTGGCAGGGGTTGCATCCTTTCAAACCAGCCTTCTCCACCAACTTTTCTGCATAGGCCATTTGTCCAAGTTTGATGCCTCCAGCTCCTTGAACAACTTCAATGCCCAGATAGTAATGAAGGGCACCAAGGTTACTCATCTTGAAATGCAACTTCATCTCCTTCTTGAACTTGGCGACCCCACTGCTATTCCCTCCTGTGATGATCAAATCATCAACATAAACTCTTATCAATCGATTTCTTCCATCTCCATGAGTGTACACACCATATTCACAAGTGCTCTGATGAAAACCAAGAGAGACCAAAGTGGTATCAAGCTTTGTATTCCAAGCCCGAGGTGCTTGACGAAGTCCATACAACGCCTTGTGCAAATGCAACATCTTCCCTACATGATCAATGTTTCAAATCCAGGAGGTTGAACCACATATTCCTCCTTCTCAAGCTCACCATTGAGGAATGCCGACTTTACATCCATGTGGTGTACTTCCAAATAGTTGTGTGCAGCAATGGCTGGCAACAGCCTCACTGACTCCAATCTGATCATGGGGGCAAAAACTTCATCTGCACATATCCTTTAGCTACAAGTCTGGCCTTATGCTTCACCACAGCTCCATGCTCATCTCTCTTCACCTTGAACACCCACTTCAGTCCTATTGCACAATGTCCTGCTGGAAGATCAACAAAACTCCATGTCCTATTGTCAGCAATGGACTGGAGCTCCTCTTCCATAGCACCACACCAATTTGGATTGTGCAATGCTTCTTCCATAGAAATGGGCTCATCAGCACTCACCACATGTAGCTCCTCAGCAGCCAAATCCATGGCACCAAGCCCGATGCAGCCACTGGACCCAGCAAATTGTCGAAGGTGCGGTACCTTGGCACCTCGTTGTCTTCAGCATAAGCATCCAGTCCAGAGTCGTGATGGAGTTGCAAGCTCAATTACCGGTGTACCTTGAGTGGATCCACCCATCGTTGCCGACGATGCTAGAGCAGGAATAGGTGATGCAGCCACTGGAGAAGGTGACACGGCGAGTGGCGTCGCTGTGGTCGAAGTAGTCCAATTCTCCACAGTCAGCGGCTCCAATTCTTCACCACCATCAATTCCTCCTTTTCTCCAATCCCACTTTGCATTCTCATCAAACACAACATCCCACGACACCACCATCCTATTAGGAAGGGGATTAGGGGTGGAAACGAGCCGAGTTCGAGGGAGCCAGCCTCCGGCTTTGCTCGGCTCGCTTCGTTACCGAGCCGTGTCGAGCCGAGCTCAGCAGTGTGTCTGAGCTTGAAACTGGGCTCGGCTCGGCTCGTTGGAAGCTCGCGAGCGCTCGCGAGCCATGGAAAATATTAATCTCCTAACCTTTTATGGCATTAACCATTGCAAAATATAAGTTAGCATTGTATATATGAGTATCAAAATAACTTGAGAGCATGCATACGTGGGTTTTGCGCTATTTTATGGGCCTTTTGGCAATAGAATGTCATTTTCCAATGGTTAAGGGATGAAATAAATAGCAGTAGCATGTAAACGAGCCGAGCTTGAGCGAGCCAGTCTCTGGCTCGGCTCGGCTCGCTAATGGCCACGAGCTGGAAATGAGGCTCAGCTCGTGCTCATTTACAAACGAGCCGAACACGAGCTGAGCTTTTACCGAGCTGAGCACGAGCAGCTCGCGAGCTTCGAGCTAAAGTTCCAGCCCTAAGCGGGATCATAAAGCCGGTAATCATTGGAATGTGCTTCATAGCCCAGCAGCACCATCGGCCTGCTACGATCTTTTATCTTGTGCAAGTGGGGTTTGGTGTTCCTAACATAACCAAGGCAACCGAATGTGCGAAGAAAATTCACCGCCGGTCGCACTCCATACCAAGCCTCAAATGATGTCTTCCCTTCCAACTTTTTTGCAGGTGATCTGTTCAAGAGAAAGACAGTAGTAGTCACTGCCTCCCTTCACAATCTCACTGGCACCCCGTTGGCCTTCATCATGCTGAGGTGAATAGGGCGCCGTGAGATGATGCTCCATCCCTCTCTCAGCGCAATACTCTCCAAATTCAATCGCAGTTAACTTACTACCACGATCAGTACGCAGCGCCTTGAGCCTGCGACCACTCTCAGCTTCAGCACGCCACAGGAAACGCTTGATTCTGCATCTCCCTTCGTCTTGAGCACCACGATCCACATGTAGCGTGACATGTCATCAACGAGCAGAAGGAAGTACTTGTTACTAGTTGGTGTTCCTGACATGATTGGGCCAGAGGTCACCATGAACTTGCTCCAGCTTCATCTTCGCTCTAAACTTGGTCTTCTTAGGGAATGGGGTGCATCTCTGCTTGCCGATGAGGCAGCTGTCACACACCTGATTGACATGGTCGATCTTGGGCAACCCCTTCACCATCTCCAGCTGCGCAAGCTTGTGCAAGGCGGGAAAATTCCGATGGCCGAAGCGCACATGCCACTGCCAAGCCACCTCTGAGCTGCGCGCTGCCAAACACACTGGCCTTGCAACCATGATCTTCGGGATGTACAGTTGATTGGGTGATCGCCGCACCTTAGCGCGTAGTCCATTGGTAGAGTCTACGATGCGCAGTACGCCATCCTCAATCTCCGCCTTGCTTCTTGCCACTTCAAGCTGTCCCAAACTGAGAATATTGGTGGTAAGCCTTGATATGTAGTAGACGTTGGTGAGTGCTCGATGTTGTCCCTCCTTGTAGGCGAGGAGAATGGTCCCTCGGCCTTCAATGTTCACCGTTGAGCCGTCGCCGAAACAAACCGTCCCTTGGACGTTTGCATCGAGCTCGGTGAAGGTTGTGCGGATGCCAGTCATATGATTGGTAGCGCCCGTGTCCACTGCCCATTCCATATCCTCCGCATCCGCCTTGTGCTCAATTTGGGTTATAGCACACCTTAATGGCGACGCCGGTGGTTGGATTGGATGCCGCAACTTGTGACGGCGATGATGATGTGATGCTTCCATGTGACATCAACAGAGTCCCCTCTTCCACCTCATCACCTTGTCCTTGCACAAAATTGGCCTGCTCCTTCGACTTGCTGCGACATTCGCGAGCCAATGCCCACGCTTCCGGCAGTTCTTGCACCGGTCGCAAGCAATTTGTGGCTGGAAGTAGCCGCTCTTCTCGCCATTGCCGCCACGGCCACGACCACCGTTGCCTCTGCCACGGTTACTATTGCCGCCTCCGCGAGCGCTGCTGGAATTGCTGTTGTAGCCAAACTTCTTCCGCTGTCGGGCATGCCACTGCTCATAGCTTGCCACTGGAGTCCAATTGGGCCACGCCATCCCTGTTGGAAGCACATTGGTAACGCTGCTCCATCGCAAGGAGATGTTCAGTCACCACTGGTAGCGCCCCGACATCAAGCAGTGTCTCAATTGAGATTGCCACTTGAGTGTAGCGCTCCAGAACGACTTGGAGGAACTTCTTCCACCTCCGCATCCGTGATCGCATCGCCACGGGCTCGAAGGTGGTTGGCCATGCCGGAGATTCTCATGGAGAAGTCGTCAACGGTCTCATCATCCTTAAATTCAATGTTGGCGAGGTCATGACGAAACTTCTGGGTGTTGGCGTCCTGGACACGCTCAACACCCATCTGCACGATCTTGTTGCTGTCCCATGCCTCCGCCATGTCCTTGACAACGAGTGTCGCCAACATCTCGAGTGGCACCGCGCGAAGAATCACGGACAGCGTCATGCGATCATCTTGGAAGTCGTTGGTGCCAGGGTCGATTGCATCCCACAGGCCTTGCGCCTAAAGATTCACCTGCATTACTAGCGCCCAGTTGACGTAGTTGGTGCGGGAGAGCATGGGGTACTTGATGGAGCTCGATGCTCCCTTCATCACCCACTCGACGACGACCTCGCGCGCCTTTCCATCGCGGTTCCTACCACGATGTGGTGGGGGTGAGGTCGACGGCAGGCATCGCCGTGGGGATGTCTTGGAGCTGCGGCCGCCACGACTACCCGCTGCACCACCGCCTTCCATGCCACCGTTGCCTCCGCCGCTGACACCTCGCCCACCAGCGCCGTGACCACAAGCCTCCATGGCTAACACTCAGTGGGGAACCTCACTAGGGTCTCACACTGCTCTGGTATCAAATGTCAGATTCGCTCATGAACAGAGGTAAGTTTTGGGCTGCTAAGCGGCAGCTTTTCCTTATATTTTCATTAGCATATATAGACTATTACAAAGACCCACCTAGCCATGACCTTACTAACTCCAGATCGTGGCCATTACACACATTACTTGCACTTGCAGTATCTTATTAAACAGCAATGTGCAACTGACCAAGCAAAAAGGCTGAAAACTGAAACTGACTGAAACTCAAAGCAAATTGAACAAGCTAATAACTAGAATCAGAAACTGACAAGAAACTGACTAAAAAAACTGAAGAAATGCACATGGCTTATGTGACAGTGACGGCGCAAGGCGGTGCGGTGCTTGAGATGCATGTGGGGTAATGGTGCGGTTTGGGCGGCTAGGGAGTGCAATCGACGATAGATCCAGAGCATTTTATGGACTACTCCCGAAAGATGGTCCTATCCAACATCATTAGTGTAACCGGTATCTGTCCAGAGCAGTGTTCGCCTAAACGCGTTTACACCATCGTCTACACTCGTCTAAACGCTAAACTGCGGGTATGCGTGTAGTTTAGGGCCTAAACTCCAAATTAAACGGAACGACGTTTAAACGGTCAACGCAGTCAAAAAACGGTTTAAACGCACCAATTAAACGTGAGGTAAACGCGTTTAAACCACTGTTTGCATATTTAAACAATCATCTCGGAAATAAAGAAAAATTTGGCCGGCTGGGCAAAACACTTGGGCGGGAGGCTGTGCGCTGGAGAAAAATTGGGTGCGCGGGAGAACACTTTGTCTACTATCTACTCAGTTGTCATTGTGTCTATATTAATTGCTTATGCCAAATTGTGCAACTCTATGCACGCCTCAAATCATATTGAAGAAAAATGTAGTATGAAATTATGTTATTTGTATGTATATTCAATGCTACAGTGCAGACCGTTTAAACCATTTAATTTATCGTCTAAACCGTCTAAACTTTAAACTGTCGGTCACCGACCATCTAGCGTTTAGCGTTTAGGATAACACTGGTCCAGAGAGACAAGGCGCTTCTCTCGACCACTCTCTAAAGTTGGGTCTAGATCTGGATCTAGATCTAGGGAAGACACCGACGGCACAGCACTAGAGGCCTAGATGGTGAGGCACAACCAAGCTGGGACAATAGCAACGTGTTGGCGTGACGACGACTTGGCGACTGAACAGTGGTGGCACGAAGAGGCGATGCACTGGCGACGGTGGAAGGCGGTGTGGTGAGATGCATACAACATGATGGACAACTAGGGCATGCGGCCTAGGCAACTAGATGGTGCAGCACACAGCCATATGGTGACGGTGACGACGCAACCTAAGGCAGGATGACGTGGTCTGGAGGACGCGAGTGGGATAATTGTGACTGCCCCTGGAGTTTGGTAGCACTGTGGGCTTGTAGAGATATGATTGTAGATAGAAGAGAAGAGAGGCACCACCGGAGGAGAAACTCCGGTGACGGCACTAGCATCGACACTGAGGATCACCGATGACGATGGTGGTGGCTGAAGGAAGACCCTAGGGAGAGTTATGATTAACAACTATGGTGGCTAAAGGAAGATCCTAGGGAGAGTTATGGTTTGGTCAGAAAAGTCCTAGGCTTTGATACCATGCTATGAAGGCAGCTTGTATTCATCTAAGGCCAATAGGCTAGCATATATACATGTACAAGAGTATATATAACGAAAGCCCATATACAAGGAAAGCCCAAATTAGGCCCATAAAGGTATACAAAGTTCAGGGGCTAAATGCACTTTCCTTAAGACTTCAACGCCACCAAAGCTTCTCTTACATGTGGATAGCCTAGTCATCACTAAACGGTTTCTTGGAACACGCATAGGCATCAGTGTTTTAACGGTATCCCTAATGGCTTTGTGGCTGGGGTGCAAATGGAAATAAATTCAGGGGCTGAAAAGGCAAAGTTCATCATCTTCTGGGCGCTAACTGCTAAGTGAGACTTGGTCTAAGTTCTAGACTTCCAGGGGCAACGATGCAGCTTTGGAAAATTGAGCTTGCATACAAACGTGTGTGTTTAGCACGTTATAACACATTTTTTCCAAAATGCTGCATATAACATCGTAGCATTGGTGCTACATTACACTAATTTCGCATTGCTTCTTCTTGTGCATTATTGCTATTCACTTTTGAGAATCATTCGCAGTACATAGGTTTTTGTCGTGATCGGCCAGCCCTACCTCAGGCTTCCGTCGCCACCATCTGTTGCTGTGGCACCATGCCGGTGTTGGCCAAAGATCCAGCATGATTACGGCCTCCGTGGCCAGAGCTGTCTCAATTTGTCAAATTTATAACATTGTTTTTTGAGCTGATAATCTATAAAAGTTGTGAATTCTCAATAGAGAGCTTGAAGAGTCAAAAAAAAAAATGGTTTTGGAATATTTAGAAGAAACACTAAAAGTCTTACAAAAATGGCTACAAAATGTTATATTATTTGGCCTAGCAATTTTCCAGCGGTAGCTTTTATTTAAAATTTAAGTTGAAAAGAACAAGGATCCATTATCTCACAATAAACCATTTCTTCTACAATGCCAGGACAATTGATTATGTCAAACTTTTTTTTTCAGATCTGATTATGTCAGTGCCTTGTGCCCTGGAGGGTCGACAAACAGCAGGGATATTAACAAAAGTGATGTAATAAGGTGCAGTGCCGATCATTTCCTTTACCGCTGCAACCAATCTTCTTGTTTACATTATTCATTTCATTTCTACTTCATTGCTTTTTAGTATCAACAAGTTAAATATGATAACAAAGTTTATGCACAAAACCTTTGATGGAAGCTCTTTTATTTCACTTTCCTAGACAGATTGCTTCTCTATTAAAATTGTGATTAGTAGAACTTAATGGCTCATGCATGCAATTTGAAGCTAGAGATGGTTAAAACCCTTACCTTGATTGCTTTTGGAAGCATCTTCCTAACACATATAAGTTTAACAAAGTTCAAGCACAAAACCTGCCATGGAGGTTTTTATTTCACCTTACCAGACAAATTGCTTTTCTTCCAAAATTGTGTTTATTGGAACTTGATACCTTTTATTGTCTATATATGCAATTGAAGCAAGAGATGGCTAAAACAAATATCTTGTTAGCTTTTGGGACCTCCCTGCACATATTGATTTTTCTGTCCTTATTTGGTCAATTTCCGACTTAACTCAATGTTTGGAACTTTTTTGTTATAAAATGCTCTCTTCTTTTCAGTTCTAGCTTGGATTCTCGTTATGAAAATATTCTGCTAATGAAATAATCCTTATTTCCTTATACTAATAAGTAGCATATGAGTGTGGCTATTAATTTGTTCATAGTTGTTTATGGTTTATTTTCTGCTGACCAAAAAAACTATTTATTCTTATTAGTTCCTGAAAATATTGTGTCTAGGTTTGCTTTGTTTCTCTCAACTAATTTTGTTGGTTTGGGTCAGAGGGGTATTTTCCTGAGGTTAAATCTTTCTGGGCCCTGCTAAAACATGAGCGTAAATGCTATATCTCTGTAACAATTTAACTGTTCTTTTCTCTGAAATGCTTACTGGTTGAACTCAAAATAATTGGATTCATTAATTCAGGAAATGAAAATATTTATGACAATTTTGTTTATAATTTGTAAGCAAGGACAGCAAAACAAAATTGCAAAATGTCAAATATAGTCGAACTGCTAGCTAACAGCGCCCAACCTTTATATGTTTCTCCTATTGATTCAGATGATTTGTATTGTTCTAAAAAATTGCGTATTAGGTTTTTCCCAGTTTTATTTTTGTTTCCTCCCTCGTAATATTTTGCTATCCTTTTCTTTCTTGGATTGTTGTAAAACATTAGACTGGAAATTTACAATTGTAATTCAACACACAATTTACCCCATTTTACCTGCATTGCATAACAGGAAGGTTCTCTCACTACCACTGGAAGTGCGCCTGAAGAAATGGTTAACTCAGGTTAGATCTGAGATGGTCCTATTTCAGTTTATGAGATGGAAAAAGATAAAAATAAAGTTAACGGCTGTGGTTTTCTAATTGTATTTTTTCATATTCAATTAATTAAATTAGGTCTCACAAGTGAACCGATTTGATGCTCTAATGCATCTTGCTCCAACCTATTCAGAAGATGATTTTTTGAAAGAGCTTCCAAAATATGCTGATTTGGTGCGTGGTTTATGGGTCTGCAAAAGTTCTTTATTGTTTGATGATGATAAATATGCTTGCAAAAGGGATAGAATTCTTCTCGAGTTTACAAAAAGGGATTCCATCCCTATGATCGAGGTAGACAAAGTTATCAACAAAGATGATCCGATGAGGAGGATGATATTGTTATCATTGTGTAGAAGAAGGATAACACTTCAGGACTTTAAATTTATACAAGAAGCTGATTCGTCCTTTGTGAAACATTATCCTCGTATAGTCAAGGATCAAGAGAATGCTTGGTCAGTTCGCAGGACAACTATGCCTGACTCCCAAGAATTTAACAGCAATACACAGCAAAGGAAAACCAATAATTCAACCAGGTTAAATATTCCTTCAAAGCGGCTTGATCTAAACATTAGTAAGGCCAGAGATGGCACTGTTCAAGGAAGTGATAGCCATGAGCGGTCAGTTTTGGATACTATTTTTCTTGCCAATAAAGTCCGCAGGTAATTTGTAGAAGTTTGCCAGTTATCTTATTTTGTCTTTTCTTTCTAATGCAATTTTAAATTTTACCATTTCAATTTCCAGTACTTGTGTTCTTTTATAGTTCATTATCTATGTATGCTGTTGGTGCAGTACGTATGACATTGAAGGTGCTTCTGCACCTCACCAGCTCAATCATGCCCCTATTGCTCTACCTTATTTAATTTAATGTCACATCAGCAGGCATGTATGTTTATTGCGTTCTCAGTGTTCTTCTAGGTGGAGCTAGGCAGCATCCTCCTGCGTAGACGCCTACAAAGCAATCAGACGCTAGGCACTGGTCTGCTGCCCAGTTAATGCCTAGCTCCTTGTGAACACTGGCTGTTCTACCCATCAATAAAATACTAGTAGGGCTTATCTCCATCTAGCAATGTCAACTTAGCTAACTAGTTTTAATGGAATATTTGATGTTCTTTTCACATACCAATTTGCATTGGGTAATAACAAAATAAGAGGTGCACTGTTTCCTGCTAGTAAACCTTTCAGTTATTTTAGCTATTCTAGTATACCAAGTATAACTGAAAATTCTTTGGTGCTACATGGGAGAGCATGCAGTTGCACACAGACACCGTCTAGCCTAAACAGGTGAGGTTCTAGTCTAATACTATTATGTAAAAGAGAACTGTTAATAGTATGTGTGGTATTTCCTTCTATTTTAGGGTTTACTCTTGTGCTGAGGCAATGTACTCTACATATGGCTCTGTGAGCTATTGCAATACAACCATCACACTTACATTTTTCCTCTTCACTGACATGTGACCCTTATTTCCTTTATTATGTACTGCATGCTTGTCCTAATTTCTTTTCGATCGAAAATCATAATCGGAGAGGCTCCTACTATGAAAATATTTTAAATATTATCAGCAGTTACATATGTACAGGAAGGAAGAAAGACAAAAGATTAATATATTAATATTGAGTTGCTTGCTTAATAGATTAATATGTATAAATATTAACAGCAGTTGCAAATTGAGTAAAACTCTTGAGCTGCAATAATATATTAATATTGGTGTTCACTGTAGCATTAAGGCAGTTGTTAGAGACTTGAGGCAGTTGGCAGCAAAATATGCTTCTGACAGAAAGGATGGACCCAAACTTCAAGCTCTGGCAAATGCTGCTAAAAGTTGTGCTTCATTTTCTGAAGATGAGCTGAAAGCTTTAATATGTAAAGTTGCTGTTCCTGTTCATCATGTATTTGTTGCAAAGCCTGTGATAAAGGATTCTTTAAGGTACTGTGAATTTGAGAATGCACTGATGCCATCTGGATATTTTACTGAGGGCTCTATACTTATGGAATAACTTTTTTTGCCTGCAGAAATGTACTCATTATGCTTTTCCGTCGAAGAGATTCCAATGCTGTGTTAACCAAGCAGGACATTCTTAGTACTGCTGTGAAGGTTCTAAAAAGAGATATCAATGAAAAAGAATACCATCAGGTGTGGATTTAACTCAATTTTTTGCTTGAAATTTTTCAATATTACTGCATAACTTTCTCCATAAAGCTTCTTACAACTAGTTAGTACATTTTTTAAAATATTATGCAAGCACTTATTTGATCGCTGGAATGGAACCCCTTTTGTGCCGTCCCTTTTGAATTCACAAAGTGCTTTAAGATATGTATCCACCCAAGATCTTGGGTATGGTGATGAACAAGTCATTTTGCCTTATATAGGGGTTTATTGCTATCCAGATTTATTGTCAGACATTTAAAATTTGTTTATTTGATGGGCATCCTTTTTTAAAAAAAAATTGTAGGCTGTGACTGAGGTCTGTATCTCAACTGAAGATGGAAACTTGGTATTGAAAAATGGTGATGAACCCTGAATTCGATACATCAATGAACCTTTTAATTGTCTAAGGTATTTCCTGGTTCTTAAAAAGGTATGTACGTTTCACCTTTTCTTTTATATTTGCGAACTACATATCATAAGTGATGAAACCGAACAAAGATATATAAGCTTTTTCGTCAAAGCTGAAAACTAACTCAAACTTCCATACCACCATTCATATGCTATTTTGACCGTAGATACTTACTATTTCTCATCAGTTTCAAAGATAATTCCTGTTGATTAGCGAGTACTGAATAATGATATGCTAATTTAAAACAGAAATCTTGTAATACTGTCTTTGGCCATTTTTATGACAACCTGTCATCAATACTTTAATTTCGACGTTATATGCTTTCCATTTGTTCGCCCTTCTGTCATAACCTGTCACCATTCGTTAGCTATATTAAACCCACTAAATACTTTATTATAGACACTATGCTTCGTGTTCTTCAGTCTACTTGTATAGGTTTTGTTTACTCGTTTATGGAAATTTTTTTTGACTCTAGTCTAGTGACTTTCATTTTTTTATTTTCAACAGTTTCCGAAGTTATCGGAAGCCACATAATTTAGTAAATAGCTATTTATGAAGATTGTTACCCCCATCTAGTCCTCTTGGCAAAGGTTAATTTTTTTACCAAGCTTCCAGATTTTCCATCACTGGGAACAATCGTCGTTGAGGTTGTTTTGTTGATGAGGTTGTGGTGACGTTTTTAATTGTGAAAAGGATGCCCTTAACCATGCAATGATATTTAGGCCTTGTTTGTTTCAGATTAAATTAAATTAAATTAAATTAAATGAAATTTTGTTATTTTTGTATAAGCCAAATGATGTAATGTTTTGTAGTCATTCTTGTGGGGTTTTAAATAGTACTTCTTAAAGTTTGTAAAATATTTTTTTCATAATTTTTTGAACTCGTTAAGACGTGTTTTGAGGGGGTCACAAATTTACTACAGCGAAACGCAACGCTACGTTAATCTGAAACAAACGAGGCCTTAGTTAGGGCTAATAATATTGTGTATATCCAAGATCCTTTTTGCCCATATTGTACTGGGCGGGGCCCGGACCCCTTGCTTATCAATTTGACTATGTTATCTGTATTGGCCTTCAAATGGTGTATGAAAAAGGCGATTATTGCCTAGTGCAAAGGAAAAATAATTATTATCATATGAATGAATCTGAAGTCCGAATTTACGGTTGATATGGTTGTGGCAGGCGGTCACTGCCGCTGAATCCGAGTAATTTTGTGAAACCCCTATTTGCATTTATTAAATAATTTTGTGAAAACAATAATTCCTAAGAATTTTTTGTGTTATGAAATAAAATTATTATTTGATGATTTAAAATTGCTATTTTGATATTTAATTATTGTTTTCTTAGCCCTTAAAGATATTTAGCTTTCCTTCTCTTTTTCTCTATCACTTACAAGTGGCTCCCGCCCTCTTTTCCTTCTTTTCACTTTGCTTTCTCTCATGCATCCTCCTCTTCTCTCTTTCCTTCTCTCCCGTGGCACCTTCCTCTCTCCTGACCGACGGTCGTCTCGTTCTTTTCTTGCATGGCAAGGAGGAACCTTCCTCTATTCTTTCTTTTGAAAAATTTCATTGATTTATTCCCCAATTCAATTTAGTATTGAAACCTATTAATCCCCTTTCCATAGTGGGAGATTCCTTGACCAAGGCTCTCCCTAAAGCCCTCTTGTTAAAGAGAGATTTACCTACAGGCCACCCAATTCGCCAGCCTTTACCCAAACGATATTAATTTCGTCTGCCTTTACGTAGGCGACACTGGTCGCGCGAATTTCTTACCCCAACGACATTTTGGCCTTTTAACCCTCTTTTCCTGTTATTTAGCCCATTTATCTCAAGTGGCTTGGCCCTTTTGCCCCTGGACATTGACCCTTTGACCATTTATTTTCCTTTTGCCCTTTAATCGGGATCCCCTCCAGATCGGAGTCGCTGCCTTGTGCCCCCCTCCCTCGTCGCCGCGCCCTACACCGCCACCGCCGTCGCCTCCCTCCCTCCCAGTCGCCCCCTCCCTCGGCCACCTCCTCCTTCCTCCCCGTCGCCTCCTCCGTTCTGCCGCCGCCTCGGCCGCCTCTCTCTCCCTCGCCTTGTTGTTCCCGTGTGCCTGAAGCTCCTCTGCTGCCGCCGTCCACCGAAGTTCGCCGCCGCCGCAATTCCCCCATGTCCCGCACCACCTTGATGTCTCCGCGCCACCACAGCCCTCCACGGCACAAATACGAGCCTCCGCCACCGTCCTACAACACCCAGGAGCCTCGCTGAGCACCTACAACCCTCCTTTCCTCACTGGCCACTCCCTCCGCCGTGCGCCGTCACCTCCCACCGCCCCAAGCCGCCGCCTCCCTCCGCCAGCTCACCGTTGGTGACCTCCAGCTCCGACGAGCCCTCCTCGAGCACCCCAGCAACTCCCTCTCCCTTTCCCCTCACATTTTCCCTACCGGAGCGCCGCCAGTCGTCGGATTCCCCTCCGCCCGAGCTTGCGCCACCGCCTCCCTTGTTTTGTCTCACCGCCAGGTGGGTTTTTATCCTGGTTCGAGCCTCTCAGGGAGATAATAGCCCTACGTCCAGCCTTTCTTTATATCAAAGAGGATTACAAGAGGAAGCTCGACGAGACGAACAGGTCTCGGCGAGATTATGGGTGTTCAGGAAAGCTATATGCGATGATGTGCTAAGTCTTGATCTTCTGGCCTCTTTACACGTCTCTACCGGAGCGTCGCCAGTCGTCGGATTTCCCTCCGCCCGAGCTTGCGCCACCGCCTCCCATGTTTTGTCTCACCGCCAGGTGGGTTTTTATCCTGGTTCGAGCCTCTCAGGGAGATAATAGCCCTACATCCAGCCTTTCTTTATATCAAAGAGGATTACAAGAGGAAGCTCGACGAGACGAACATGTCTCGACAAGATTATGGGTGTTCAGGAAAGCTATATGCGATGATGTGCTAAGTCTTGATCTTCTGGCCTCTTTACACGTCGTAGGGGCCTTGTTTATATAGTGCTGAGCAAACCGACCTACCAAAGGATAATCGGGTCGGGCTAACTACGAGATCGTAACGAACTCGTAACATGCCAAATACATCCCGAGGTAGATAAGGTATACTCTAATTCTTGGGGATCACGACATCTGTTCTAATCCGGGAAACCAACGTCCGGGTCTTTACGTAGCTGTGCAGAACTCTTGTTCGAGTCGGACTCAAACACGAATCTTAGGCCATTGAGCACCGTGCCAGCCATGAAGCTGTTCGGCAGGATGCACATGGGCCTAATAGAACCTTCTAGGGAGTTAGGCCCTAGTAGACTGTTCGATTGAGCCATCAGGGAGTGGACCATGGCAATGGGTCGTGATTTTATCCCCGACAGTATCAACTCAGTAAAAACCTTTGTTTGTTTGCCTTTTTTTCAAAAACAATTTTCAACTTACCTCGATCCTCGTACATCGTCCTTCAGTTTTGTTTGTAGTGGCGAGTCTTGCGTTATCTTCCTTTGATCTTCTTTGCCGTTGCATAAATTAAAGGTAAAGCAATACACCAAACCATTTATTACTAAATAACTAGATATTACTATTAACCTAGTGAATGAATATCCGTATCTCACAGAGAAAGCTAAAAGTTGATATGGTATACTATTAACCTAGTGAATGAATATTATTTTCACATGTTAAAGTATTAGTTATTGCAAATTACTCTAATCACGTGAGCCATGTACCAGCAAAGGGGAATAAAAGGTAAAAAAGGGTTAGGGGCAAAAGGGTCAAACCACTTGAGATTAAATGGCTAAATAACAGGAAGTGAGGAATAAAAGGCCAAAATGTCGTTGGGGTAAGAAATTAAATTGTCGCCAACTAATGATTTAAATTAATGTCGTTTGGGTAAAAGCTATCGAATTGGGTGGTCTATAGGTAAATCTCCCGAGCTTAATTAACCGAAATAATTAAGGTGTGGATGTTGAGACAATCCTGAAAACACTTATCTTCGGGAGAATCAATTTCTCATAATTATTGTTGGAAATTGGGTCCACCCATGATCTGGATCTTCTCCACCCAACAGGACACGACTCGTTGCCATCCCTAGAGCCAAAGCCCAGTTCGGAGGCCCATTTACATTACAATATCTTGAAAAAACTTATCTTTGGGAGAATCAATTTTCGATAGTTTTTGTTGGAAATTGGGTAACACATGATCTCTAGAGATAGTTGAATTCTAGAGCTCCTAGCCATCTAGTGTTCTCTTGAAATTTAGTTAACCGAGGAACCGAGCTGAATTAACAGGTGTAGTTTGGTTCGGATATAAGAATTTTAAGGAAAAATTTGGTTGTTATTTGTGAGAAACTGAATTATTTTTCAAACCAATAAATCAAATAAACGGATTGCCCAACACTAGATTTTTGGGACAAAACGTGGGACGGCTTTATAACTCGGCCCATTGAACAGGGTCGAATGGGTTCTTGAGTTGATTATCTACAAATTTCATGAAGATTTCAGGAAGAGATAAGGCTTGGAGAGGCTGTGGTGGTGGCGCTTTCCGACGTGGCGCTACAGGCGGCGACAATCACCGTTATGAGTGCAACAGCCCATAGGAAGGGGGTGTGGGGGCACCGGTCTAGCAAACCAAGCGAGCCAAAGCCCCAATCCGAAGGCAAATTTGCATATAAATTGCCTTTTCTTTTACAATATCTAGAAATGTCGCCCAAATTTATTTAAAATAATAAAATTCATCAGAAAACTGAGCAAAACATTAATAATAAATGAACATATTCGAACTACGTTGCAGATTTTGAAATTTTCTTTTAATAAATGGATCTTTTTGGCCAAGAATTCTAAGTCTTTCCCACGCTCAAGCTTAGCAGTTAGGATTGTAAAATTACACCACATTTGGTATTGTAACCGCTCTGTATAATAACTTGAGAAAAAGGTATGGAAGTTGGGACAATCCTGAAAGCGCTCATCTTACGTTTGGGAGAATCAATTTCTGATAGTTATTATTGGAAATTGGGTCCCCCACAATCTCTAGAGATAGTTGGATTGTTGAGCTCTTAGCCGTGTAATGTGCTCTTGAAATTGGTTAACCGAGAAACCAAGCCAAATTATCGGGTGTAGTTTAGTTTGGTTTTTAAAATGTTAAAGAAATTTTGGTTGTTATTTGTGAGAATCGAATTATTTTTCAAACAAATAAATCGAATAAACGGAATGCCCGGCCGGCCGTAGACTTGTGGGCCTAAACGAGGGGACGAATTTATAACCAGGCCCGCTAAACTGGGCCGAACGGGTTGGCCAGCCCGTTAGCCACATCTGATGTCGGTTGGCCCAGCTGAGTTACCGACGTGGAAACCCCATATCAACCCCGCGCGTTCTCAAATCTCTCAAATCTCAATCACAATCCCTCGCGCTCCCTGCTCCCAACTCCTCTCTCTCCTTGCCTTCGGCTTCGCGCTCCCGCCGCCGGCTAGGGTTTCTGCCCCGCCGCCTCCGCGCTCCTGCCGCCGGTGAGGGTTTCTGCTCCGCGCTCCCGCCGTCGGTGAGGGTTTCCGTTTCGTGCCCCGCCGTCTAGGGTTAGGGTTCCCCGCCGCCGCCATCGAGCATGGCGGACAGCGGCGCCCCGCTGCTGCGTGCGAACCACACCTGGTTCCACGTTGATGGCGCACTCTCAATCGTCGCGGCCGACGACCCCGTGGAGATCGCGCGCAGGCGCGACCGCGTCGCCAAGAGGGAGCGCGACGAGGGGCCTCTGCGCCCCGAGGCGGAGGCTCGTGGGTGGTCTTCGGCGATTCCTGAGCGCAGCTTCTTGCTGCGCCGCCGCCGAGACCGCGCCTCCTCCTTCCGCCTTTCCACGGTGCCACCATATGGTACCGCGAAGGGGAAGCCGCAGTAGTCGTCGGAGTAGAAGTAGAAGTCGAAGTCGAAGGCGCAGGCGACCTTGGCAAAGTGGTAGCGGCGGATAGGCCTGCATTAGAACCTGCGTTAGAAAGCGCTGCATCTGAAGGCGAACGCGTGGTGGATGCTGATGGGCAGAAAATTGCTTTGTTGGCGCACGATTGGATGACCTCTTACCATTTAGGGTTTTTCTGATTGGAGGGGCGCCGCAACCGCACCGTTCCCTAGTTTTGGGCTTTTCTTTTTTTTCTTCTTTTGTCCTGAATGATCTGGATGATGATCTTGATTCTTGGATCTTGTCCTAGTTATTTTTGGGATGGTTCTTGATTGGTCTTTTGGTTCTTGGATCTTGTCCTGATTTTAGTCTGTGATATGGTTCTTGATCCGATCCTTGGTTCTTGGACGTGCTATCGTTCTTTGTTTTAGTTCTTGATCTTGAGTTCCTGGTTCTTTGACGTGTTATCGTTCTTTATTTTAATTCTTGATCCTGGGTTTCTGGTTCTTGTACCTGTTGTCGTTCTTATTTTTGTTCTTGATCATGGGTTTCTGCTTCTTGAACCTGTTACCGTTCTTTATTTCGGTTCTTGATCATGTCAGAGTTCTTTGTTTCGGTTCTTGATCATGTCAGAGTTCTTTGTTTTGGTTCTTGATCCTTTTATAGCGCTTGATCTTGATATTGATCTTGCACTGGTTCTGAATGTAGTTCTATTTCCCGTTTTGATCTTCTGGTTCTTATCTGGTTTTGGTTCTAATTCTGGTTCTTGACCTGTTCGATCTCAGGTTCTGAAGTTGTTCTTGTTTCTTACCTTATTTTGGTTGCAGCATCTTGCTCTTGTTGCACTATGGTTCTCGGATGATTGTCCGCCCGAAATGAATGGGAGTTGAAGAATTGAAGAGGAAGCCGCTGGAGAAGCAAGAGGAAGCCGCTGGAGAAGGAGGAACGGTCCAGGTTAGTTGATACCGCTTCGCTTATGATGATTGGGCGGTGGAAATCAAATCCAGTACTTGCTGTTGGAGTTGGGGAAGAATTCAGCCATGTTTGTCATTTAGCTTTAGCTTCTGCTTTTACTTTGTAATCTGCTGCGGCTTTATAAGCAGCTGGGGAACTGAATTGTTAGACATTATTTGAAGTAATTCCAAAGTTACCTACCTACTTCCCCCATCCCAGTTCTTCGGTTTTCTCATCCCACTTCTTTACCCAAGCTCATCTCAATATTCAGAGTTGGCAGTGCTGGAATTACCTGAGCAGGCTTGAGCCTGACAATCTGGTATCAGAGCAACATCCTGGATAGCGATAGGTTGGAAATAGAATTGGGGAGAAGGGATATAGGAAATCGGGTAGGGTTCAAAATTTGCAGGTGAATAGTGAAAGGGATCGTCCATAATAGTGTTAGGGTTGGGAGGTATGGTGGATAGAAAATAGGACATTGTTGGAGATCCCCACTTGAATTTACTTACTACCTTCTAGCACAATATAATTTGAGAGCTTTTCATATTTGTGATATATCAACATATCGGTCCAACATCAAAAAATGATAATCCCACAAACATGATAATAGCATCATAGGTTCTGAAGTTGTTCTTGTTTCTTATCTTATTTTGGTTGCAGCATCTTGCTCTTGTCGTACTATGGTTCTCGGATGATTGTCAGGCCCGGAAATGAATGGGAGTTGAAGAATTGAAGAGGAAGCCGCTGGAGAAGCTGAAGAATTGAAGAGGAAGCCGTTGGAGAAGGAGGAACGGTCCAGGTTAGTTGATACCGCTTCTCTTATGATGATTGGACGGTGGAAATCAAATCCAGCACTTGCTGTTGGAGTCGGGGAAGAATTCAGCCAAGTTTGTCATTTTAGCTTTAGCTTTTGCTTTTATTCTGTAATCTGCTGTGGCTTTATAAGCAGCTGGGGAACTGAATTGTAAGACATATTATTTGAAGTAATTTCAAAGTTACCTACCTACTTCCCCCATCCCAGTTCTTTGGTTTTCTCATCCCACTTCTTTACCCAAGCTCATCTGAATATTCAGAGTTGGCAGTGCTGGACTTTCCTGAGCAGGCTTGAGCCTGACAATCTGGTATCAGAGCAACATCCTGGATAGTGATAGGGTGGAAATAGGATTGGGGAGATGGGATATAGGAAATTGGGGCCTGGTTTGTTTCAGATTAATGTTAAGTTGTGTTTTACTGCAGCAAATTTGTAACCCTCTCAAAAAATGATTTAAATAATTCAAAAAATTATGAAAAAAATTATTTTACGAACTCAAAGAATAACTTTTTAAACTCCACAAAAATGACTATAAGATATTACACCATTTGACTTATACATAAATAGCAAACTTTCATTTAATTTAATTTAATCTGAAACAAACAAGGCCTGGGAAGGGTTGCTGTTGGGCAGGGTTCAAAATTTGCAGGTGAATAGTGAAAGGGATCGTCCATAATAGTGTTAGGGTTGGGAGATAGGGTGAAAGGGATCCGGAAGTAATCGTATGGCTTCTATAGACTCCAGCATTGGCCCATTTTTCCCCCAAACCTGTTATTGGAGCAAAATAGGGTGAGGACGCGAGTGGGACTATACCCTTAATTGGGACTGCACCTAGAGTTTGGCTACAGCAACAGCACAAATTCATTATCTTTATTGATCTGATTCCTTATAACCTGCAGGCAAACATTTTGTTAGCAAACTGATTAAAATTGATTTGTAGCATGATACTTTGTTTTTAAGATTTTTTAGGTTTTTACGGTTAAAAAGTTACTGCAGCTATATATGACTATAAAACACAGCTTACTTCCACGACAATATTATTAGCAGAAAATACTAAACGTGTTCCTTTTGTGAAAAGAAAGTTGGGGCCTGCACATATATCTTTTTTTGAATTGATGGACGACAGATTTCTATGTAACTATTACTACATTATTAAATCTCAAAGTTACTACTATCTTTTGTTCTTATGAGATGAAAATAGATCGCTTAGCACATCATTTTCTTCAAGTTCAAATCAGTAGCAAAGACTCACCACCACAGCCATTATTGATTGCTAACAATAGTATCTTTTAGATTACTTCAGCATGAACCTATATTTTTAAGCAGTCATTGTTGTATTGGTGGATTTTTTACCACAATGCTATATTTTTCCAGCACATTATACTGTAACCACTGAATCGGGGCCCAGCTAGGCTCACTGTTTTATTTTGGTCTGATCATATTTATCATTATATAGGTGCAGGACTTTGTTATGACAAATTGCTTCTTTAATCCCAGGTGAGCCTGTAGAGCCTTCATCAATATAAGTGCGTTAGCTGATCATGGAATTTTCTTTTGTCCAAACAAACAGAGAGCTTAGTCTTTAAGAAAAAATGTTTTTTGTCTGGTTGCAGGACCCAAACCTTCCTTTTGTATAAAGCACTTCTCCTGTCTGCTGAAATGCAGCAGGTAAAAAGAAGACTGGGGGTTTGCCATCCTGTCTAGTGTGTCTTGCTATCGCAATTCCTGTTTTCCCTTCCACCTGTCACTTCGGTGTCCTTTTCATCTTATCTTATCGTCCCATTTACAAAGTCAAATATAAGGATAAGTTACATGGCACCTTTGTCCTGCCGTCAGGTATTCTTCACTTTTATCAGTTGATTTCAAGGCTAGGATGTCAGGTCCAACTATATTTGTCTTGGATAATATTATTTAGTGCTACGAGTCAGTTGACCCATTAGAATAGGTAAATTACGTTTTTCCCCGTGACCATCTTGCTGTTGACTTATTCACTTGTTCGTTAGTGTAATTTTCCTAGCCTTCCCACGATAATTTCACTATATGATCAACCGATATACATCTATGGTAAATATTGCTTTGGAAATCCTAGATGTTGTCTATATAGGTAGAGGTATTAGGCATAATATGGGTCTGCCAGTCTATGTTTATTTTTCAGAGGATCAGACTTAAACCAACACTAGGCCTCGTTATTTTCTGCAATACGTACCGTGGTGTCACTGTAGCAAATTTTGTTATTTTTATATAGCCAATATGTTGTGATAATTTGTGATGATTTTTTCATGGCTTCTAGTAGTCCTTTCAAATATCCTAAAACTATTTTTTTATAATCTTTAGACCTCTTTTCGATGGCTCTCAAATTTTGCTATAATAATTCGCCAACGCAATGATAGGTTGAAAAGAACAAGGCCTTAGTGTTGGTGTAGGTCTTATCCTTTGCAAGTTAGAACATGATAAGCATTGTGTTAGGTTGCTAACAATATTGATCTTGATTGTTATACAAGCTTAATGCATTTTTATCGATGATGACAATATCATAAATTTTCTATTTGTCTCACTACTGAACAGCTTTTGCCCTTCCTAGCTTCATATATTTCTATTTAGCTGATACTAGGTATTTTATTACATTGTAAATGCAATTTTTCTAGCTGCATTGAGTAGCATAGGATCGGCCTATTTATTGACGATTTTTGCTTTCCCAGATTAATCAATGTAGAACTATCGATGTGATTCAGTGTTAGATACTTTGTTTGATTGACTTGTCTAATTTTTAATTTTGTGCTTTGAATTACCTTATCTGTAGTTCTGAATAATGGCTATTGAACTAATGAATAGTTCTGAATAGCGGATGCTCAGACGCTCATCAGCCCTTAAACCTTACATAGTTGTGTTCTGTGGACTATATATGTTTCATAATCAGATGTATAGTATAAATTGCTGGTTCTTTGCTTGCTAGAGTGACTTGTTTAACATATATTTGTTTGGGCAATGCTCGGTGCAATTTATTGTCATTTTATAGCTTCATACTTTCTGTTGAAATATTATAATCAAAATGTTTTATTTTTATTATACCTGTAGGATCCAGGGAGCATGCCATTCCTTAGGTTTTGCAGAAAGCGTGTTCTTTTTTTGTGGCAAGAAGCATGTTTAATTTTGCTGCAGTGAACATTTCCTTTGATGTGTTGAACTAATACGCCGTATATGGTAAGTTGCTGGAGGGCTCTTTGAAGGTAAACATGTGATCATGTCTGGATCGGGGTTTTTCTCGGGTGAACATCCCTTTTACTGCTATTTGTATTCTTCAGGACTTACCATCTGAAGTTTAGTCATTACTTATCTCTATCAGAAATTACTCGTTATTGAACCGCAGGTGTTTGCTCTTCGGCTTTTCATGTATTAATCTGTGCTCTTCGGCTTTTCATGTATTAATCTGTTTTACTCCTGTGATTTAATTAAACATCTTATCCTTTTATTTGTTCACTAGCATGGTCTGCGCACCCACGGCGCACCCAGCAGCCTTTTAGGGCCTTGTAATATAAAATGATTGTATCATGACACTCAGAACACCACGTCAATTGTAATGCATTACAGCTATACAAGTATGAAATTGTGTAATTGTTGGTGCCAATGCATTTTGTTCATGTGATATATGTTTTAGAGATGTACAAACATGATCATTAGTTACTACTTACTGGTATCAGTGAATAATTGAATAATAAGTTAGCGACATTTTGTTCATGTGATATATGTTGTTTTAGAGATGTACAAACATGTTCATTAGTAACTACTTACTAGTATCAGTGAATAATTGAATAATAAGTTAGCGACACTTCATGAGATCATCTATTTTATCTGTACTTACAATTGCATGGTTTTCTCGACCATCACCTCGCTAGGCCACACAAATAAGTGGAATGCTTGCCTGCCGGATATAGTGCCGTCACCACCAACACAAGTTCAACCACAACAGCCATGACCTACATATCACTCAATGACTACTATGGGTCAAAATCACATTTTGAAATCCCCAAAGAAGAGACCGATGAAACATTATAAGTAACGAGGGAACTTGAGTGTGCAGTCCCTACAGTTTAGTTACCTTTCGCTCTCTTTCTGTCTCTGTTTACTCAAACAAAACCACTTTGAAAGATGAAAAGAAGTAAGACCGTAACTAATTAGGGACTTTGGTTTTAACAAAACCTCTAATTACCTTTTATCTAAGCCTCTATTTTCCACAAAACCATATTTTAATGGAAGTATCCCTCATTGTCTTCCCGTTCACCAATAAACACACTTTTCATGAATAATATTGCAGAAATAGTAAATTTTGTTAAAATTGGACTAAGCATAGCAAAGCTAGATTTTTCCAAATCAAATGGATGACATAGACGAGTAATATTCGTAGAGCTTACATAATACACGTCAAATATTGGGGTCATATTGGAATTTAACAAGATCTATAAAACTAAATTAATTTGACAAATTTGAATAGTTTTAAATTGATATAGTTTTCTCTTTTTGAAACTCTTAATATAGATTGAATTTGATGTTCAAACTTTATACATAGATAGAGAAAAGTTCATTAGAACATCAACAATTTTTTTTAGATATTTTTTTCATAACTTTTGTTCGTTGGTGTACATAGGGTTTACATGAAAATCCCTGTGTACACAGAATACATTCCTAGGCTAGTTTGGCTCAGCCTAGATACAATGCTCACACACCATGTGTGTCACTGTGAGAGAATGTGGCCGAGAGGGAGTGAGAATGTTGTGACTCTGTGAGATGAGGGAGAGAGAATGGTTGCTTTGAGATTGAGGGAGGGATACGTGTCTAACATCTAGATAGGGCCTCACAGAAGCTTGTTTGCAGTAGTCCCCATAGAATTTCCTTCCATTCCCATCCTCTTCTATCTTAAGGAAAATCGCTCTCTGCCCTAATCTCCTAACCAAGAGGTCCTCTTCTCCTCTCTAGGTCTCTACATTTCCTAGCATCGCATGCTGCACTACAGCATGCGCCTCGCCGTGTCACCATCCTCTTCTTCCTAAAGCCAACTCATCACAGTTCCTTCGATTTTTATGTTGCAAGTTTCTATTTATGTAGTTGATTGTGACATGTGACATACCAATTTTGTTGCCATTCTAGCATAACATGAAAATTCATTATTTATGAACCTCAGCCAACCAATAATTATTATATTTTTTCAAAAGTTAATATTAATTTTCTCTCTCTTCTTATTTTCCAAGGTAAATAAATCCCACAACTAATTTACATATTTAAAGTGTCCTCATTTTTTGGATTTTTACAAATTTATTTAATATTTTTCTAAGCTTGTACCAATTTTATGCAAAACTCCAAAGCTTAAACTAATTTCTGGAAATTAATTTACAAATTTTAAAAAATCTTGTCGTCGTCTCTACATCCAAGCCGATCACACCTCTATACACAACTGCTTGCGCCTGCCTGTGTAAATAGGCCTCCCCCGTCACTCGACTCACTCCAACACACCAAGAGCACCATTAGCGCCGCCCTCTTCTTCCCTTCCGGTGAACTGCCACCTCAGCACCCACTACAGGAATCCAGATTATTTACGTGGGCCAAAACTATTTACGACGGCTTCGGAAAAGCCCATGTAAATAAAGACTTATTTATGTCGGCCTTCGAAAGCCCACGTATATAAAGACTTATTTACGTCGGCCTCAGAAAGCCCACGTAAATAAAGACTTATCTACGTCGGCCTTAGAAAGCCCACGTTAATAAAGTTATTTACGTCAGCCTGGTGAGCCCACGTAAATAAGGCTGGGTTTCTATATACGTGACTGGTGAGCCCACGTAAATAAGGTAGGTTTTTCCCCACCAGATGACCACGGCCGCTTGAGTAGGGTTTCCCCATACCGCCACGCCCGCCGCCGCCTTGCGCGCCGCGCCTGCGCCCGCCGCCGCGCTGCTCGCGCGCGCCGCCGCCCGCCGCCGCGCCGCCCAATGCCGCCACGCCACCCGCACCTTGGTGACGGCGGTTAACCACTCGGCATCTCGACTCCAAGAACCCCACGCGCACAAGATCCCCATGGCGGCGGCGGCGGCGGCGGCGGCAGAGAGCCGGGCGGAAGGTGTCCTTCAAGATCATTCTCACCTCCGACCCCAAGCTCCCCTTCAAAGTGTGAGTATATCCTTCTATCACCGGCGAACCCGTCGGGCCAGATCTCCCCGGTCGTGCGCGCATCCTCGATCTGGGCGGCCGCCTTTGCTTCCTCGCGGAGTTCGGCGTGCCGAGGCGGCGCCGTTCACCGCGGTGCTCAAGTTCGCCGCCGAGGAGTTCAAGGTCCCGCCCCAGACCAGCGCCATCATCACCAACGGTACGGCGCCTTCACCCTCCGCTTCGCGGTTCCTCACGAGATCTTTCTTTATCCCGTCAAATCGTAACCTCTGCCCTCTTCCGCGATTCGCATGATCTTATCACGGATACTGTCATTTATATGATGAAATCCAGATGTTTAGGGCAGGAAAGTGGCGATCCATTAAAGTTTTGTCTATCATTCCATACCCAGTGTTCTTTCTTCCTTATCTTGTAATAAAATTGCCTTTTCTTTTGTGCAGATGGAGTTGGAATAAACCCACAGCAAAGTGCGGGTACGGAAAATCATCAAATTCACATTTACATCTGTTCCAGATCTCATTTTTTTTATCTAGTGTTCATGACATGTAATGATGAACTACTAGCTAGTAGCTACAGCCTACAAGCCTACAAGAAGTTAATACTATTTTTTAAAAAACATTGCTAGGCGGGATGTAGCTACAGCGCCACGCCGTGCCCCAATCCACCGCTTTGCGCCGCTGCCTCCATCAGGGCCAAGGTAACCCCATCCCCTCCCTCACCTCCGGTTTGTTTTGCTGTGTGCCCCTGTCTAGCAGCAGAGGTGGCGACGTCGACATCGACGATCCGGCATCTTGCTGTTCTGGGATGTGTTGGATGGAATGCGAGGTGCATGTTACCCCATCCCCTACATTGTCTCCTAGTGGTGTTAAGTCCTTAAGTGGTGATCTGGAGGAATTCAGCTTCTTTTAGCTTTGAACCTTGTTATGTTCTTTCTTGAAATAAAAGTCCCTTTATAAAAAAGATACTTGCAAGAGATGTGGATAGTCTAGAGATATACCATCAGACATAGAAGAGATAAATAGACAAAGGGGAAAGAGGGTAGACCAGTAGAATAAGAAAGCAAACCATAAAACAATCGTCAACGGGGCATCCATGGTTATTATTTATTTTTAGTTATATTGTTTCCATCTGTATTCTGTTTAAACATTCCAGTATGCTTTGGCAGAAAAAATGGAAACGGAATTTTCAGAACTCCTGGATGCTGCGGAGAGGACATTAGGGCTCTACTTCTCTTATGACATCAACTTGACACTTACGTGAGTATAGACTTGCTGTTAAACATTGTCAGTTACATGTTTATCTTATATAGTTGAACTATTTAGCTTTTAATGTAACAAACATATAGTAACATGAAAAGGCTTATCTAATTTGGTAGTTTACAATTTTTTCTTCTTGTATCTCTTAGATCTTGTAACGCACGCATACTGCCATTTTTCATCATTTTTGTTTCTCTGTTTCCACTGTAATTGGCATGCTTATTTTCCCTTCTGTTCCAGTTCACAGAGGCTATATGATCTAGGGCACGAGTTCAAATCACTTCCTCTTTGGAGACAGGTTTGCTTTTTTTGCTATTTCTAGCTGAAAGAGTTTCCTTACACACTGATGCTCTCATTCTTTAATATGTGAGCTTTTCGCTTATCATTTAATTTACTTCCACATGCAATATATCAGGTCATCTTTGCTACTTCATCGTGTTGCATCTTTATCTATAACCATTACATCTGTTGTAGAAAGATGAACCTGGAACAAAACTACATCTTACCAGAATACCAAATTCAGCATATATCATCGAACAACTGTTTCCAATGTCTATAATAAAATAAACAATTAAGTACCATGCCTCCATGAATAGACTTGGTTACTTTAGCTGGTTTGTATAGAATAACATCTATTGTCAAAGGGGTTAGATGAAAATTTCATAGGGCCCATTTGTATTTATGTACTTGCATCTTTTTGCCAATCTAGCACCGAGCTTTTAATTTTTGACATATGTTATTTCTGCTGGTAAAGTGCTACTTAGGCCTACCAACAGTATTTATATCAAACTATGAATATAATTCACATAGTAGAATTTTCACATTGTTTTCTCTTTACTTTTAAAGAGAATGTCAAGTGGCAGGTTTCTCAATCCAAAAAATTGGTAGATTGTGGCTAAGTTAACTTTTATGTAATTAAGCATAAAATGCAAAAGCTTGCACATTGTTTTTTTTAACATGTCGCGGCGGTTTGGAGAACCAATGGATCTCTCTGTTTCAACTTTCACCTATCTTTGCAGCGCCACCTCCTGCCTCTCCCCCTCCTGATGATGTTGTTGGTGGTAGCCAGCAAGCCGTCACTCCGGATGACGGTGTTGGGGGCAACCATGCTTCGACAAGGACTTCTCCTTCGATTGTCAATGTTCCTGCTTCTGAAGGTGATGCTAGTAGTGGCAATCGTTTCTACGGTACTCCTGACAATTGATATTTGGTCATGTCGGACTTACGTCGCTTAGATTTGCATGTGTTGAACTTGTATCGCTCCTCTTTGTATGTGATGGACTTGTATAGACGGTTTATATGTGATGGATCATTTGTATGGATGGTTTTGTATGTGATGATTATATATATGTGATGTGAATTTGTTGCCATTTACGATGTGTTGAGATGGAATATATTAATTGGATATGCATGTGATGTGATTTTGTGTTGTGAAATGTATTTGAATTCTGTACTGTGATTTAGTATTGTGAAATGTATTTGAATTTCAAATAAAGTAGCAAATTGCTGAAAACGGTGTATTTACGTCGGCCACGGCCCACGTAAATACAGCCGCCACCAGCCAATGCTGACGTGGCATATATTTACGTCGGCCTGTGGCTCACGTAAATAAGTGCCACGTCAGCGCCATGTCAGCTTAGAGTGATGTGGCACTTATTTACGTGAGCCATGGCTCATGTAAATAAGTGCCACGTCGGATTTTCATAGCCGGTGGAATGCTGACGTGGCACTTATTTACGTGAACCACGGCTCACGTAAATAAGTGCCACGTCAGCGTTCCCCAGCCGGCGGAGACCGACAAAAACATATTGACGTCGGCCTTAAGGCCGACGTAAATACAAGTTATTTACGTCGGCCCCGACGTAAATACGTGTATTAACGTCAACGTAATTACGTGAGCTTATTTACGTCGGCATGCCCACGTAAATAGCTATTTACGTCAGCTTTCAGCCTATTTACGACAGCTTCTGGCCCACATTAATAATCTGGATTCTTGTAGTGACCCTAGGCCCTCTCGACCCTAACGTCAAACGTGAAGATGACCCACTAGGCATCGCAAAGCCTATGACGTCATCTCCTAGCTCCGTCATTCACTGATGCATTGCCATCGTTGTTGCCAGATCTCGTCACCACTACCATCTCACTATTCGACTGCCTCCACCACCCTCGAGCCTTGCCAAGCTCACTAACAAAAATATTACATGAAATTATTCACCAATTTCCTAGAACCGATCGCCTTTTGGATGTCCAAACTTTCCTAGTTACTACACTAAAGTTCTTTAGCTAGCGTCAAAGAATGATAATCTAAAGGGGAACAAAATACCAAGTGTTGCAACCAATTCCGACGCAATAAGATGCTGCAACAAATTCTTATTGCGCTTTCGGATGCAATGCTAAATGGATCTATGAAACACCTATTTCAGCCAAAGCTATAAGCAATAAAACCCTTGTACATATGCAGTAGGAAAAATAGTGTGTCACAAGCATAACCTCACTGCTACCAGGTCGATGGCACAACCTTGCTATTACTAGGATCAACAAATAGTTGAACAATGCACATTTTCATATTACAAACATGTGGTCTACAATGCTAAAGAGCCTAACGAGGATTAGAAACCTTACAGGCATCGTAGGCACGTGTGGGGCAATAGCGCTTAACTCTACGTGCGATCACTAAACAATTAGTTACTGCTTGTTAGAGTACTATTAGCGCAGTGGTAGACAACAAGAGAGATTTGAGAGAATGAATGTTTTTTTATCATCCTTTTGATCGCAATGGTCAAAGCCCCTTTATATATTGAATGAAAGAGTGCCACGAAAAGACATCTCTTCGGAAAACGGTGCTATGAATAGACCTCTTTAGTAGAGACACCTTTTGATAATCTACCCATTAATAATATTTCTTAACACTCCCATGGGAAAATTAGTAACACGTATCCCAAAAACTCCTAAAAATCCTGTGGGAAAAACAAACAAGGAAAAATTGCATTGCATTTATAGTTTCTTTTAGTTTATTACCATATGCTCCCGTTTAGAGCATTTTGTGTGTCTCATTGAAAACTCATCCAAAAATCCAATGGAAAAAAATGGACGGACAAAATTTTATATTCCACAAATAGCAATGTATTTATATTGCCTCGTTAAAAACCTTAATACTTTCTTTGAAAATATCATTCCTCCTAAAACTCTGTTCCAAGAAAGATGTTACCACATTTAGAAACATATTGCTCTTTTTTTATGAAACTATAAAGTATGAGTCTCGTTCATATGTGTCGCAATTTTACGTTTCTTTTCACAAGAAACAGCGAATCCATCGAGGATATCACCAAATATTTCCTCAATCCATTTACTGCGAATTATTTCATGCAATGTGCCAGATTTAACATATAATGGAACATTTTACATATGAAAATAATAGTCTCTTATGGAGAGATGTTTGAACCATAGCCTTGTAACTTGCACGCATTATCATACTATTAATCAATTCTAAGACTAATAGTTATAAATGGTTCAACCTCAGTTGTTTCTTCAAGACCCGATATGAACACTTTTTATGTCATATGCCATGGACTTTTAATTCCAAATAAGTACTTGAGCAACCTTTAGAAGTAATTTAATTCCAAAAATCTCCTTTAAAAATGTTTTAGAAAATAATTGGCAAAATATAGGATTTTTCTAAAAAATATTTTAAAAATATGCATTAAATCAATATTTAAATCTCCCTGTCATTTTCTGTTAAAACCTTGCATGTATTTAATAGGCATACATATGGAAACCCGTTAATTATAAGACGTAAGTGCTTACCCATTGTTTGTGGGCTACCTTTCTTTTGGGTAGGTCCTCTCCTTTCAGCAAAAGACTTTTCATTTGAAGATCTGGAAGAATTTGGTATAGATTTTTAGTTTATCCTATACTCGAGCCATGCCTGTGGTTTTGAAGTGTAAATTTTGGAGGTGTATTAGAAATTGTAAGCCATATTATAAAATAACTATAGTTATGTAATAAAGTTTGGTTGTTTGTACTATTTCAAAATGCAACCGAAATTCTGGACAGTTGTATTTTCGGGGATCTCTCGGGGTCCCCACATCGGTCATGATAACTAGGACTACCAAATACGTCATTTTAGATTTTAAATTGACATGCATCTTTTCAATTCTAATAAATGTTTTCTAAATAAACAAAAATGGCTCCTCAATATGATCGAATGGGACCTGCCTTGGTTGGATCCCAGGGCGAAGAAGGCGTCGACGATTGGAATCTTGACCACCTATTCGCCCAAACACACATGCATAGCAATACAACACCCATCAGCAAAATATTTTTGATGCATTTTTATTTAAGAGAAATGCAGCAAAACCATTTACGCTCACATGAAATGATGCTCCCTAAGCTATCGATTTAACTAGCATGCAGGAGCTATATGCATGACATGCCATCTCATAATTTTTATAAGGTCTAGAAACATTTAAGGTACTTTTAGAAATTTTTATAGAATTTATAAAACACATTTTATATTTTTAATAAATGCATTTCGCAGTTGCTAATAAAAAAATAATTCACAATCAAATTTTCTTCCCCCAGCCGTTGGGCCGGCCTTCGGCGACACGGCCCAAACCGAAATGGTCTGCGTGGGCGCTCGCGTGCATGCAGGGAACCAAAGGGAGGGACACCGCGCCACTGACCGGTGGAGCTCACGGGTTCCACCCGTCGGTGACATGCGCTAGAGGCAGAGATTGGGAGAGGAAAACTCCGGCAACGGCGGCGGCAGGGAATAGAGCGGCGACGGTGATCCCGGGCACCTCAGGCTGATTAGGCGGATGGGAAGCACGAGGGGACTACGGCGAGCTCCAAGGTGGATTTGGCGTCGCCGGATATGGATGGGAAAGGCGGCGGCGGCATGCACGGCGACGGTGGTGCCGACGTAAAAACCGACTGTGGTTCGATTAGCTTAACCGGGAGTAGTAGGGGAGGTAGCGAAAACTACCTGCGAGCTCGTATGAAAAGGAGAGGTGGCGAGATGACTTGATCACCGCGGCTAGGTTGCGGGCTCCAATAACGAGCGTGGTTACATCGGATCGGCCGCTCCACTCCTGGGTACACGAGCTCCGCTCCAGTGACTTGCAGCCGAGCCAGAGGAGAGGGATGACTATAGCATCGCAGAGAGAGCGAGAATGGAAACCATGATGCCAGCAATGCAAGGGCAGAAAGCAATGCGGAGCAGTGTTCCTATAAATAGGCACGCGGCGAGTGACGGGAAGTAAATGTCTCGGATCGCAGTTTGTTGGCTACACCGGCATGCCTTCGGCCAATGGCGTGGCAGAGAGAAGGAGAAGGACGGCGTCGCTTTGGATAGGCCGGTGACGAGACGGGAGACGTAGAGAGGCGCAGTCAGCGAGGAACAGCGGCGACGCGAGAGGTGACGGCAGTGGGAAATGGCTCGCGAGCAGGAAAGGGGAAAACAGAGGGAGAAGGGCAGAGAGAAGGGGAGAGAGAGACAGGGGAGAGGGAGGAAGACGATGACTGTCAATGGGACCCACCGCTCAACGAGAGAGAGGGCAACGCGGGGTGCGCTGGGCGGCTGGCAACGGGGGTGCAAGGGAGCTGGGCGGTGAGTTTCTTCGTCCATCGAAAAGGTGTGAAATCTATACCTAATATTAAAGAGAGGTGAGTTTCTTCGTCCGTCGGTGCCATTTTGCACAAAACCCCTTCTGTTTCAGGTGAATCAACCCGCACTCCACTAACCAGACTTAGACGAATTTGCCAAAAAAAAAACCCTTCATCTTTGCCCCCCAAAACCCTAATCGTTCGCCCTAGCCCCTGCGCCTTCTCCCTCTTTTCCTCGCCCCCTCTCGCGCCGCTTCCTTCCTACCCTCCCCTACGCTCCTCCCGATGGCGACACCCTCCCCCACCCCTGACTCCTTGAAGCCCTGGAAATATTGCAGGGAATATCTTGATTATGTAGATATTTGGTTCCTTAGTTCATCCGTGCCATATCTTTTTAATATGTTTTGTAGCGTCTGAAGTAAATGTCACTACTTTTTAAGAAACCACATTGTCTTTTTCTAATTTCAGACTTATTTCTTTTACCTCGTGAATTTTTTTGCACCCCGTTGCCAAGCACGGGCATATTTGCTAGTAAAATCCTAAAAATCCATAAAGGAAATAAGAATCCAAAAGTGGATTTAGTTTTAACTTTTGATGGGGCATATTTTCTCAAAAAATTGTGGAAGACGATCTTTGAGAGAATAAAAAGGGATGCAAAAGAATTTATTTAGCCTTAGGTATTTTATAAAACCGAGTCTTCATATTTCATATAATTATATTTTTGTAGTAATTTGGGAAATTTTAGAGAATCAAATTGGAAAACGGAAGAGAAGTCAAAAAGGATTTATTTGGATTGTTTCCTTATGTAAAAGTGGTGTTTTATATTTTTGTATAATTATTTATCTCAAGTTGTACTTTTGAGAATTTTGACAGGATTTATAGGGCTTATTTACTATTTTTAATAAAATCAAATCTTAATTCTGCATAACAGAAAAGGAAGGGAATTTAAACTTGAAAAGAGGTTGCACGGTGTTTGGGCCTGGTCTAAACGGTAATGGGCTTGGCCTATTTGCACACGAGGAAAGCAAGGGGCCGACTAAAGGGCAATAATATGGGGAGTTTGAGGGGATGTCATCGATGCCGGTGAGGAACGACTAAGGGGATGATGTCAAAGAAATGAAATTTGGGATGCCGCGAGGCTAACTGTGCAGTCGATTGAGCTCGGGGTAGCCGGAGTTGGGCTGGTGGCGGGAGCTTGGCGGCGTGGCTTTTCGGTGACGGCGGAACTGGAGCTCCGGTGGGCTACGACTTGAACCAAGTTTGCCACGAGCTTCGCGAGGTCCTGTGGCATCTCATTCTTCTTGGCTTTGGGGTCGGAAGAGCATCGCATCAGGTTCACATCTCGCCGCAGGTAAGGGAGAAGGGTGGCGCGGGAATGGAGTAAAGCGGCAAAGAGGGAACATGGTCGGAGAGGTGGGTTGAAGATGCGGTGATGTCTCTCGTGCCCTATTTATAGGCTGGGGAGCACCGAGATGTGTCGTAGACCTTAAGGAAGCTATGGCTAGTGGAGGTGCTAGCTAGCAACGTGCGACTGGGCTTACCACGCAGCTAAGAAGGTGTCAGAGCGGTCGTGGGCATCTCAGGTATTCTGAAGAGGTCAAAACTGGGGACGGTTGCGCAAGGAGAGGCGGTGACGAGAAGCTTTGGCAGGTGAAAATGGTGGCGGTGATTTCTCAAGGCGGTGGCGAGCGAAGGAAGGAGCCGAGACGATGACCGTCGGATTAGAATGTGTAACAGCAGGCACCGTTGGATTAACCGGATGAACCAACATGGGAAAATGACGTGGCCAAAGCAGTGGCATTTTGATCGAGATCAGATTAATCGCAGATGTCGGTTGCCACTTAATACACCGGCTTGGGTGGCTCATTTGACAAGAAATCCGATGGAATATTCCGGTGGCAGCCTTAGATTTGCCAATGGTAGTGCCGTTGGTTTTTGGCAACATTCCGATGACATAGCTGCGGATAGTCAAACTATAGGGCTGAATGGGTTCTTGGGATGATTATCTACAAGTTTCCCAAGATTCCGGGAAGTGATAAGGCTTGGAGAGGCGGTGGCGGTGGCATTTTTTCAGTGGTAGATCTACAGGCAGCGATCATGCCTGCTGGAGAAGGAAGAAGACCAGGGGTGTGGGCCTGTTGGGGCACCGGTTGGGCCAAGAAGGGAAGAAGACGGCCAATTTAGGCTGGGGAAGAAGGAGATGGCTGGTTAGGCCTAGGTGAAGAAGGGGAGGGTGTTCGGTTGGGCCAAGGGAAAGAAGAGGAAACTGGGCCAATGGAGGGAGAAACAACCCAAAAAGTAAAAGAAATTAGTAATTAAGATAAAAAGATTTTTCTATTTCTAGAAATTAGTAGGAGGCTTTGAATCAATTGAGACAAAATCCTAAAAGATTGAAAAAACGTGGAGAACTTAAATACGGAATAATATTTGATATTTTATGGGATGTAATTCCATGGAAAATTAGTAAAAGTTATTTCTTTATACGATAAATTAAGAAATGCATTTATAATATAGAATGGCTTTAGGGATACAAATTATATTTTCGCAAAAACTTTTTACGCTAAAAGTGGAAAACTGGGGTATGTTACATTGTCGCTGTGATAGATTGTAGCCGGGAGGGAGCGAGAACGTGATCTCTGTAATACGTGGGAGAGAGGAGGATTGCCTTCAGATTGATGGAGGGATACGTGTGTAACATCAAGATATAGTCTAGAAGCTTGTTTGCAGCAGGCCTCATAGAATTTTTTCCATTCCCCCTCCTCTTCTTTCTTAAGGAAAAACACATTTTCCTTCCCCTATTCTCCAAATAAAAAAGGTCCGCTCTCGGTCTCAGCAGTTCCTAGCATCGCATCACTCCAATCCAGCCCACTGTTTCGCTTAAGTGGCCATCTATGGTTTGAAATTACCCTGCCTTGATTTGATGGCCCTTACTTCGCCATGTTCCCTACCCACCATACCGATTCGACCAATCCATACAACGGCGCCCATATTTTCCCCAAGGAATCCAACGACCACCGCAGCCTCTTTCTCCTCCGACCGCGCCGCACCAGAACCTTTGGTGCCACCGCCGTTGCCATGCGTCTCAGAGATTTTAACACCGCCACCGATTTTGAGCCTCCCCATCATCGATTTTGACGTTGCCAGAATGCTCTCCCCTGTCGCCCTATTGCCCTTGTCCCGCCACCTTTACCAACCGATTTCTCATCGCCGTCTCGGCATCCAAGCCGGTCACACCTCCGGCCACCGCCGCTTGCGCCTGCCTATAAATACGCCTCCCCCGGCACTCTAACACCCCAATCCACCTTCCTCATCACATCCCCCCTCCTCCACCGCCTTGGAGCACCATCAACAGCACCCTCTTGTTCCTCTTTGGCGAACCACCACCTCAACGCCCTAGCCCCTCTTTGACCACTAACACCAAAAGGGAAGATGACCCACTAGGCATTGCAAAGCCTATGTCACCATCCCTAACTCCTAGTCACCGGAGCATCACCACCTAAGCTTGTCGCCGCCGCTCGCCGAGCTCGTCGTTGCTTCCCCAGCTCGCTACTGCTACCACCTCGCTATTCGGCTGCCGCCAACACCCTCGAGCCTCTCCAGGCTCACCAGCAGGTCCACCCTGCTCCCAATTTCATTCTACAATCATCACCACCCTAAATTCGGCTGCCACTTGTTGGCATTGTCCTAGCCCTTGCCGAAATCCCCTCCCGTCTCTCTTCCTATCACTTGCAACCAGACCTCACTTGTCGGGCCTCTCCATTGCTGATGAAGTAGACCTTTGGGATCTTTCCTATAAAAAATCACTACTTGCCTCGATTGTAATGTGGATCCAATTATCACTTCGACACTTTTAGAGATCGAGGAAGCACCTTTTTTGCTATGAATCTACGGTCCTCATATCACAAGTCGAGATTGAAGTATCACTTTGCTTTTAAACAAGTCGTGTCCAAGATGCTTGTATGAATGCAACCTCGGATGAAGACTACGAGGAGGAAACGTTTCTGGTAAGCATCCTATGAGCTACCTTTATTGTCCCTGATGAATGTGGCCCGCAAAATACCCAAAAAAAATCCTAGAAAAGTTTTGTAAAAAGTTGTAATCCCAGCCAAGAGCTTGGATGTCATTTTATTTTTCCCTTAGAAATGGCAATACCCTTGCAATATCAGTTATGTAACATTACTCCTTATAAATAATTATTATAAATAAATACCTGTGCCGATATCCTTAAGCTTCTAATTTTATGATCAATTTTTATATGCATGCTTTTGAAATTTGATTATATATCTTTTAGTCCGAGATATTTTTCCCAATGGTTGATAATTTGGGCAAACTCCGGATGTTACTCTGGCCTAGATATTGGCTAATTTACAAAACAAAATCGGGAGATGACAAAATTCCAGACCTAATTATTTAGGGAAATTCTAGAAAGAAATCCCAAAGGAAACAATGACACATTTGGCCTAGGAAGTTGATGGACAAATTTTCAGAAAACCAAACCACCTACATTTGCCAACGCTACAAGCTGATGATTGCCAGAGAGACATTGAAAGAAAACTGGATAACGATGGATGTACCAATCAAGAAAAGGTATTATATGCCTCGCATCAACTAGACGGCCATGCAGGCACATGGTGGCTCTTTACACAAGAAATCTACCCAAAAAAATGCCATCACTTGGGCAAATTTTGAAGCATAATTTCAATGGCCAACATCTTCAGGACTGGTTTCTTAAAGAAAAGCTAAGTGAGTTTGAGACTCTAAAACAAAATAATAATTTTGTTTTCGATTATCTTCATCAATCCAACTATTTGGTCTGGTACGCAACTACTGATATTAAAATACCAGCAAAAAATATGAAGTTTGTTAATGGACTACAACGACCCTTACAGTATCGGTTATCAAATCATGATTATCACAATTTTAAAACAACGGCAAACAAGGTATTAGTCATGAAAGAAAAAAGAGATAATTTTGAGAATTACAAAAGAAAAAAGAAATGAGTTTAAGGTTAGAAACAAGAACAAGAAATAATCTCAACCCAAGGAATCAACCAATAAGAAGAATACCTCCACCAGCAAACCCATCAACGTTTGCCCCAATAGATGCTACAAATGTGGAGGACAACACTCAAATGTGGAGGACAACACTTTAAACAGAAACTCATATCCAATGTTATCATTGTGAACAAAAGGGGCTTGTAAAGCCCAATTGTCCTTGAATACAACTGCCTTCTGAAGTGGCAAAAGCCTAGGAAAGGACACAAAATACCGGGATGATGAAACCCAATCCAAGTGAGAAAACAATTCCCATTAAGGGAGGAAATTCAGCGAAATTCATTCCCAGAAACCCTTAAGGGCAAATAAATTATGTCACTACTCATAGTGCAAAGACTGCATCGGACATCGTAACAGGTAACTTGGCAGTTCAATTAAATCCATCAGTCTTTCTATTTGATTTTGGTGCATCCTACTCATTTATTTGAAAAACCTTTGTTTTATAGTGCAAAATTAAAGCCATTCGTTTAAAAATGTCATGCTTTATGTTCTCACTCGAGGGCAGAATTTTGGTTCACTAAAAATGTGAAAATACATATATTCTAATTAAGGGAGAAAAGTTTTCAGCCAACCTCCTAGTTATTGATATGAAAAATTGGATCTAATACTAGGAATGGGCTAGCTATGCCTGAATAAGGGAATAGATTGTGAAACCAAAACCTTGACCCTAACCACTCCTTTTGACCAAATCATAAAATATTTGATAGAACCTTCTTTTAGAAACAAGTTTCACAGATCTATGTGTCAAATGCCTGCCTAATGATTCGACAACATACCTATAGTTAATCAATTCACGAATAATTCCCCAAAAAGTTACCTGGTCCACCTCTAGATAGAGGATATGAATTCACGATTGAACTTAAACCCAGTCACCGGAGCATTGCTGTCGTGGTTGCCCGAGCTTGTCGCCATTACCACCTCGCTGTCCGGCTGCACCCACCACCCTTGAGCCTTGCTAAGCTCACCAACAGGTCCCCTTCTCCCAATTCCATCCTACAATCATCACCACCCCGAATCTGGCCGCCACTTGTCAGCATTGTCCTAGCCCTCGCTAGAATCCCCTCTCCACTCTCTCCCCACTGGCAAATCGGACCCTGCTCATCAGGCCTCCCCGAGACACTGACGCATGGGCCTCGCATGCAGTCGCGGAGCCGGCCGTCCTCACTTGTCGCAACCCCGGCTTCACCAGGATCCACTCACAATCCATTGCTAGTCCCAGAGATCATTGTTAGCAACTTGTGAGCGACAGTTTGTTGAACATCATCACACAGTCACAAATAACTAAGTGAAATTACATATTATGCAAAAGTAATTGTTACATAACTACTTATTACAGTAGTTTGACTTAAAGATGACATAATATTGTCCATAATATATCAGAGTGCGGTAATTCAAATATGCAGCGGAAAAAGTATGATGATGCCCCAATCCGACCCTTGAGCGCCAGCTAATCCTTAACGAATGTTGGGACAAGATCCTCCTGATCATGAAGATACACCAAATCTAATCCTTCTCCTGAATACAAATTTATCCGTGATTTGTATAGTGAGTACACGGCTACCCAGCAAGAGTCCTTATAATGATGCAAGGATAATAACAACAACAGGGTGGCTATTTTGCATAAAGACCTACACTAGTCAAATTATTTGAAGTGTTGTAAAACAAAGTTGTAGAACAATTAATATCGATATGATTCCCAAGAGAACACGCAGAGCTCGGCCTCCAAAGCCCCTATGAAGATCAAACCTGCCTCGAACAACTCAAATCAAACCATTAACACATGATGCTACCATGTACGACCTTCCTCCCCTCCCATGACCATGGGAACGGCTATCATGATAGTTTTAACCTCTACAAAGTGTAGCACACTTTACCTGACGGCGTGTTCTCCGCTCAACCACTGCGGATCACACCCCTGGTCAGATTTTTAGTCTGCTAGCCAACTCGATGAAGCTCGATCCGATTTGAGCGTCGAGCACAACAAGGAGCGACTCGCAGATTTACCCAGGTTCGGACCCCCTCGCAGGTAATAGTCCTACTCCTGCTGAGCCTTAGCTCTTTTCTGATTGTGGTTGAATGGGAATGTGTTTACAGAGTGTTTCGAATGCACGAATGCTCCTCTCCCCCCCCTTTTATACAAGCTTTGGGCTGGCGGAGAGAGCCGAGAGGGTAAGCGATCTGAGTGCTCTCGATAATCGACAAGACACGACAGAAGAGGAAAACGTGCAGCACGCCACGCCTTGCACGCCGCCCTCGCGTGCTTGCGCAAGTGGCCTCGACCCGCAGATCCACCGGTGAGTCTGCGGGTGGGGCCTACCTGCTCCTCCGACACGGACGGCCTCCTAAAGCAAACCTTCTCTCTGCCGGTCAATTCTTCTGCGCCCGGTGGATGGCCGCTCGGACTGCAAGGGTCATCAGAAGCGGTAATCATTTCTTCCATTGTCTATCCGCGTGATGTCTCATTAAATGCGCGCCGTCCCCGCGATGAGGGGAGCCTTCGTCACCAAGACTCATACGCAATGCTCCTCGCCGCTGGCCCCGCTGGGGGCTGGCTGGGCCCTCGCTGGTCTCGGAGGGGCTCGCCACGCACCCACTTTGGCGCGTGGGGCCCTCGCCTCGCCGAGAGGGGCTCGCCCACGCACCCGCTGGCGCGTGGGGTCCTCGTGGCTTCAGAGGGGCTCGCCAGCATGGCTGGGCCTTGCTCGCCACTTTGGCGCGTGGGGCCCTCGTGGCTTCGGAGGGGCTCGCCACGCATGGCTGGGCCTTGCTCGCCTTGCGCCGCGCATGGGGCCCTCCCAGCCTTCGAGGGCTCGCATGCCTTGGCTGGGCCTTGCTCGCCCGCTTTGACGCGTGGGGCCCTCTGCCTTCGAGGGGCTCGCCCACGCTTGCTGGGCCTTGCTCGCCCTTTGACGCGTGGGGCCCTCTCGGCCTTCCTAGGGCTCTTTGTACCCGGTATTTATTACACCGCAGTAGCCGGGTCCACCATGATCTACGCGAACCGTCGCGCAGATATTTCTTTTCTTTTCGGCGGCGGAGACGAATCGGGGGCCCACCACTGCGGCGGCCGTCGCTGATTCTCCACCGCACACGATCTTCCTTGGGAACTACGCGCTTTTGGAAACCAAAAACGCGGGGCAATGATGGCGCCAGCGCGCGTGAAGCGGAATCAAACCGTCGCGCGCTCGCGCCACGCCTATAATACTTCTCTCTCGCGCCAATCCTTCCTTCCGACGCTAAGTCTTCGTTGCCCATCGCCTTCTTCGGCGCTACCACGCCTCCTCGCCAATTGCCACCAAGCCTTTCGCCGGCGCCACCGCCAAATTTTCCATGGCTCCTAAGCGCGGAGAAGGGCCGCCATGGGATGCCGCACCACCTTCGGGGCTGTTCGCCGCTTCCACCGTCGATGAGGATCGGTGGCGCGGCTTCAGTCTTCGTGCCACCGACCGCCTCCGGTTCCGCGCGCGGCACCATCATGCCGAGTCCTCGCGCCGGGAGATCGTGACCTTCTCTGGCGTCTTTGGCGGGCCTTGTCCCGCCGTACTCAATTCTTCTTGGGGTGCTCGCCTTTCACGGGATCGGCGGCGACCTTCCTCCCAACTCGATCATGGCCTGGTCATCTTCGCCCACCTCTGCGAGATGTTCGTGGGGGCGATGCCAAACCTCCCGCTCTGGCGTCGACTCTTCATCGCACACGGCGGCGCTTCGGCCTTGGTGGGGGGCTACTGCCAGCGCGCCCGCGCCGCCGCCTTTATCCTCGCCGCGGTCAAGTCCAGCTGGAAGGCGGCACCGGCGAAGGGTCTGTCGTGGAGGACTCCGGCGGCTGCGGCGATCTTGTTCTTCCAGCGATCTGCGGAGCCCCATCGCCGATCGGGGCCGGCCGACGATCTAGCAATACGGAGGCGATGGCGGCGCGCATTGCCGAGCTCCGCCGCCGGGGCTCACCGGAACCCCGTGGTGGCGGACTTTTGCGGCGCCGTCTTTGCCGCGCGCTTGAGGGCGCCCGCTGGGCGTACTACGGCGGCAGCGGGACCCGTGACTGCTCTTGGAGGTGAATACTCTCGCGTTCTTTTGGATTTCGTACCTTCTTTCTTTCCATTTTGGCTAAGAGCCAACTCATTGCTTCTTCTTTGGGTGTTCAATTTGGTGGGAACGTCTTGCGGCGGCGTGCTCAAGGCGGTGGCGGGGCTTCGACCACGCCGACCGGCGACATCGCCTGCCGGCGGGCATCCCCCCTCTGCGATTGGGATCCACGGGGCGCAACCCTTACTTGCAGCGCCGCCCCCATGGAGGTCTCGGTCTGCGGTCCAAGTGGCGGGGACCACTGCAGATCCACGAGCCGCCTCGGCGACCGCCCAAGCTTCATGACGCGCTGCTGCTGCTCTGCCGTGGCGGCCGACTCGCCAGCGCTCTCGGGAAGCGCCGCCTCATCCTCGCCGTCGGCAGCGGCGGCGAGGAGGGAGGGCGAGCCCAAGAGAGCGCGCCCTTCAAGTCTCGAGCTTCGCCGCCACCGCCGGCCCCATCCGGCGGAACCTGCTGCTACCGCCGCCCGCCGCCGCCCGGGCAAGCGCGGCGACTCTTCGAGCTGGCGCCGCCTCGCCCGATTTCTTCCGCTCCCTACGCCCGCGCTCCTGGCGGCGGCGCTTTCTTCTGTTGGCGCTTCTGCCGGTACCGCTTCGCGCCAGCTCGGCGTTGTTTACGGCGGTGGTGACGCGGCAGCGCCGCCACCGCCGCCGCAAACAAGCGACTTGAGCTCCCCTTCAGCTTTCGCCTTGAGGCGCCGCTTCAGTTGGCTTTCCTGCGCTTCGCACACGCCGCGTGGGGTTAGCATGCTACGGTTTTGCATACGAACCTGTTTGTCCTTCTTGAACAGGCGGACGCTGGGCATCGAGCTCCGCTCCACGCGACTTCGCCACCCCGACTGCCGCGCCTTCGACGGAGGGCGCCCGTGGCGGCGGAGAGTTCGCCGGCGGCGGACGGAGAACCCTCGCCACCTCGTCGTGGCGCCGCCGCCATCTCGGCCGTGACCGCCGGCGTGGGGCGTTCCTTTGAAGCGCCAGACCTCTCCCGCACTGGGCGGCGCGGGAGAAGCCCTTGCCTTGGCGGAGCGTCTGCGCGGCGAAGCTGCGGCGGGCCTTGGCCAAGAAACCGCCCGCGGAGGCGATGACCAGCGAGGCTGCGCGGCGTAAGCCAGCCGCCTCGGCCGTAAACAGATCGGAGACCTCCGCTGGAGCACTTCGCGCCCCGAACCCTCGCCGACATGCTGCGCGACCGCCATCTGGCTTCCGGGCATCTGCATCCACTGGGTGTTTCCTTGCATCCCCCGCTGGAGGAGACGGCTGCGCAGTACGCTGGCGCCGTGGGACGAGCCGCCGAAGCCCTGCGCGTCCTTCCGGTGGCGCTGCGGACGCGGGCGATCGAAGACGGTCGCCAAGGCGCTCTCGAAGCAGCGCGGTTCATCTTGGGCAACTGTCTTGCTCGAGACGCCGCGTTTGATCTCGACGCCGCCACCGGGGAGCCTTCGCGCCAGCTGGACCGGTTTGAGCAGGCGCGGGTTGACACCGCCGCCGACCGCGTGTCCATGATGGGGGGCGCCGCTCCAGCGGAAGACGAAGACCAGGAGGAGTAGCGAGACTCCCCCGCCTTTTTGCCTTGTAAATGTTGCCTATCAATGCAAACAAACTTTTGCTCTTTTGTTGTGAGTCTCACTTGAACTTCGCACAACTTTAACTTGCGGAATTGAATTGGGGCACCTGGCCGCCAAAGGTTTCCTTAGGCATCTGGTTACTTCAACCCTTATGGCCTCTCGCAACCCGACTTAAACATTACGTGGCGGCGCTTAGCTTAGGAAGTGGTCTAGTCATTTGGTGCCGCCGTTAGCGCATTGCCTGAACCGAGCCGACACACCAGGCTAGAGCCCGCCTTCCGTCCGCCGCCTCGCACCAGCGTAAGTTATAAGCGTTTGCCTTTGCAACTAAGGGGCCATCAGCCTTAAGTACTTTCGCTACCAGCTTTCAGCAGAATGTTTTCTAACAGACCTTTCTAAGGCTAAGCCACTGATCGCCAAAAAGCTTTAGACAGAGCTTTCCGTTGAAAGTGGCGCTTTTTCCTCGGCATCTGGTTACTTCAACCCTTATGGCCTCTTTTGAACCGACCTTAGACATCGCATGGCGAGAACTTAGCTTAGGAAGTGGTCTAGTCGCGGTGCCTTTGTTGGCGCATTGCCTAGACCGAGCCGACACACCGGCTAGAACCCGCCTTGGTTAAACCGCCGCCCAACCCATGAGTCGTGGCGTTCACCCTTGCAACTAAGGGGCCATCGCCTTGAGTACTTTTTTTTGCCGACTTTCACGGAATGCTTTCTAACAGACTTGAGGCGAAAAAAGCAGATGCCCACAAGGAGGCAGAACTTATCTCTTATTGAAGATGGCTTTGTACAACGCTTGACCCGAGGCGGCGGTGAAGGAAGAAGACCTCGCCGCTCGGCTCAAGGGAAGTCAAAAAAAGCTCTTGGACTGCTACCTCGGTAGAACTTCCTTAGCCGCTCGGCGTTCCAAGTGTTAAATCAATTCGCGACCGTCCTCGAATCGAGCTGACCGAGCTCTGGGGGGAGGCGAGACCACCTTGAAGGGCCCTCCCACGGGGAGAGCAGTTTGTTGCGCCTACCTGCGCTTGGATTTTCTGTGAGCGAGGTCGCCAGCTTGCCAGCGTTCTCACACACACCGCCTTGCTTGATAACGGCGCGGCCTTGCTTGATACTTGGCGGCCGGATCGCCGCCACATCACGGATCTCCTCCGGAGATTTACTTCATCCGGCGCCGGTCGTGGTCTTGGTCTTCGCTGAACGCCGCCACTCTTGGGGAGCGGCGAGCTCGATGGGAATACCGACTCGAGCCATACACCGGGAAGAAGGGGTCTCGCCGGTGGCTCTGTTGGGAGTTGTCGCGGCGCCCATATCTGGTGGGAACTTCTTCCGCCCGCGCTTTGTCGCGCTTCTCCAGCGGTCGAGCGCCCTTGTCTTGAGCCCTTTGAGTACTTCGCGTTCGCCGCTCCACTTGCCCATTGCTCTTCGGATGCAGCGGAGGCAAAGCACGCTTGGTACCCAACTCTTCGCACCGATCTTGGAAATCAGCGCTTTTGAGGCGGCGCCGTTGTCGATGATGACTCTGCTGGCGACATCGAACCGGACGAAGATGCTCTTCATAAACTTGATAGCCGCTGCGGATGTGATCGCCGGGACGGCGAGCTTCAACCCACTTAGTGAATTTGTCGATGGCGGCGAGCAGATGAGTATATCCTCCGGCCGCCCATGAACGGGCTCGAATGTCCGGCCCTGCATCGCGAACGGCGGAGAGAGCGGAATGGTTTGCGGCGCTGGGCGGTCGGTGGATCGCTTAGCATGAAATTGGCACGCCGCATCTCCTCACCGGCTCGAAAGCATCACGGAGGCGGTGGGCCAATAGAAACCGTGGCGAAAAGCTTTCCCAACCAACGCCCGGTTCCTTGAATGGCTCCCGCACATGCCTCCATGGATCTCAGAGAGAATTTCACTCCCCGCTTCATGAGTGACGCACTTCAGTAGAACTCCCTTTGCGCCCTGGCGATACAGGTCCCCACCTACCAGGGCGTAGCGCTTGGCCTTGCGCGCTATCTTCTCAGCCGACGCGTCATCGTCGGGGATCACTCCATCCCGCAGGTAGGCTAGGATCGGATCCATCCACTGACCTTCCCGGACGAGTGTGACGACGTTCTGTACATTGTCGCCGACGTACTCCGCCTGGCCTGGCGTTTCCGCCTCAACCGCCTCAGCAGTTCTTCCGCCTCCTCCATCTAACCGGGGAGCTGCAGCAGGATCGGTGACGTCTCCTCCAGAGGTGGGAGCTACGTCAGGGAAAGCGTCGTCCCCGCCATAATTGGGGGCTGCGACGGACGGCCGCGTAAGTCTTTCTTCAAAGACCCCAGCCGGAACAGGTGCCCTCGACGAGGCAATGCAGGGCAGTTCATCCGCCATGTAGTTGTCGCGGCGAGGATGTGCACGGCCCAAACCCTCAAAGTGCCGCTCCAACCGGCGCACCTCCGCCGAGTAGGCCGCCATGCGGGATCCGGCGGGAGAAATCCTTTCTCGCTGGTTGATGACCAGAGAGAGTCGCCTTTACTTGTAGCCGCCGGATGCCAAGGGTCGGCCACCCCGAGCCGGCGGCGATCCTTCATACTCGCGACGTTGTTGGTGGGCGGAAGTCCAGACCACCAGTGCCGGATGACATCGCCGGTGGGAGACACCAGACGACGCCATTTGACCCCTCCGGCGGAATGAGCCGTCAAGAAGAGAGTCCACGGCGAGGAGGTGGGGTATCTTCGGCTTTCTGTGTCGCCGGAGTCCACTCACGATGAACTCCGCCAGAGCTTGCCTTTGATGGCCATTCGGGAGCGAATTTGAGATCGAATTCCGCCCGACTCCATGGCCCAATTAGCGATCGACCCGTCGCCTCGCGGTTGAAGAGGATCTCCCAAGGGATACTTGGTCAACACCGTGACTTCTCGCCTGGAAGTAGTGGCGTAGCTCGGGATGCCGTCGGACGGCGTAGAGCATCTTCTGGTTTGTGAATACCTTGTTTGGCGTCGTGGAGGACCTTGCTGATGTAGTAAATGGGCGCTGAACGCCTCTCTTTCCGCCACCAAGACCTTGGCTGACCGCTGGGGTTTGCCGCGACGTAGAGGATCAATGGCTCGCCCGGGTCTGGGGTGATCAGCACGGGCGGGGAGGTAAGATACTTCTTTAGACCGTCGAACGCCTCCTGCGCCTCCGCCGTCCACTCGAACTGGTTGGTCTTCTTTAAGAGCTTGAGCAGTGGGAGACTTTTATGCCCCAGGCGAACTATAAAGCGGCCCAGGGAGGTCAAGCAGCCCACCAAGCACTGCATCTGCCGAAGTCGCGTCGGGGGTTTCATGTTCTCGATCGCTGCGATCTTGTCAGGGTTCGCCTCAATCCCCCTTCGGGCACGCCTTGTTGAGGTCGGTGAAGTCCACGCACATCCTCCAACGCCCGTTGGATTTCTTGACGAGGACGGGGTTCGCGAGCCACCTGGGATGGGCGACACTGCGGACGACCCCCGCCCTTAAGAGCTTGTCCACCTCCTGCCGGATAACTTCCTGGCGCTCCACCGATTGCTTCCGGACCTTCTGCATGACCGGTCGCGCGCCGGGGAACGTCGCCAATTTGTGCTCAATCACCTCCACGGGACCCGACCATGTCGGACGGTTGCCACGCAAACACGTCTGCGTTAGGATCGGAGGAAGGAGACGAGCGCGCCTTCCTATTTGGCGGAGAGAGGCGCCCACCAACGGTCTTCGCTGGTCGACTTCGCTCCAGGAGACCGCCTTAACCTCCGCGGACGAACCGGGAGGCACGGTCTTCGCCGAGGAGCTCCCTGAGTCGAAACCTCGGCCTTCAGGCACCGACGCTTCGCCAACGCGAGGGCGTCCTTGTCGCAGCGGGGCGCCCCGGTGGTCCACTTTAAAAGCGATGGGGCGGTGGCCGGGATCTTCACCACCATGTACGATAGTGGCACACCGCCATGAACACTGGTCGGCGCGGCCGACCTAGTATGGCGTTGTAGGAGGTCGAAGTCCGCCACCTCGAACTCGAGCATCTCGGTGCGGAAGTTGTCTGACCTCGAAGGTTACCGGAGGCGATCGCCCGGTGAGACGGACTCGGCCCGCGCGATGTCAAGAATGGGGCGTTAGGCGAAGCTCCAGCTGCTGGATCTCGAGCGCCATGGCCGCCGAGGCGGACGGGAGGTTGAGGAACTCCTCCGTCTATCGGCACCGCCCTAGCTTTACATTCGGACCGTGGGTGCAACCACGATCGGGAGATGCCAGGCGGCGGTCTTGGTTGGGTGATCGGCTTTGGTGAACGCGATCGGTTGCTCCGACCACGCCGGTGCCTCATCGACCCAAAGCCGAACGCGGCGGCGCAAGACCTCCTCATCGCACGCTTAAAGCTAGCGTGGGGCGGATAGGTGGCGAACCGCCGTGGATGGCGGCAACCTCGCGCCGCCGCTGAAAACCAAGCGAAGGTTTTCCTTGCCCTTGCCACTGCCGGACGGTTGCCGCGCATCGCTCGTGGACTCGCTTGTCCACCATCTTGCCGACGACATGGCAATCCGCCAAGTCGTGGGAGTTGTTGCGGTGAATGGGACGATGGGGCCTTCCGTCCCACTCACGGGCGATGATCTCGCCCGCCGTCGCGGCCGGGGGCCGTCGCGCCACGGCGATCGCCGTAGCCGCCGCCTCGGCCGCTTTACGGGACCGTATTCGCCGGCGCCGCGACCTCCTCCTCTTTTCGCCCGCGGGCCCATTGCGCTGGTTGGCCACGGTCGTCGTCGTCGTCGTCGTCGCGTTAGCTTTCGGTGCCATGACCTGTCCGGTCTCGCCGCTTTGCGCTTCTTCTTGTCCTTGCCGCGGGGTTCCTCGAGGTTCGGCCTCACCGCCCATGGTGGCCCCGCCGCCGGCCGGGCGGATGCGAACCTCCGCTGAAGGCGCGACTTTAGCGCTAAGGTGAAGAGCTCCTCCGTCGTCTTGATCTTGCGGGTGGCCATCTTCTCTTTGACCTTGGGGTCTCGGGCGCCTCTCCGAATGCCGTGACCACGGCATCGATGGAGATGTCGGGGATGGTGTTGCGGACTGGTGAAGCGCCGAATATAGTCGCGGCGACTCTCCTTCTTCGCTTCCACGTTGTGGAGGTCGTCTTTACCCGGCTGCTCGAAGGTGCCACGGAAGTTGGTGACGAAGAGCTCGAGAGCTCCTTCCATGACCCCACGGACTCGGGGCGGGTTCATGAGCCACGAGCGGGCTCGCCGGTGAGGACCGCGGGAAAGTAGTTCGCGAGAACCTTCCCGACCCTCCGATCGGTGCATCACCGTCGTATAGATCTGCAAAAACTCATCGGGGTTGGTGGAGCCGTCGTACTTTTCGATGGGGCCGGACGAAACCGTTCCGCCATCGGACGCGCGCGACTCCTTAGAAAAGCGCGGCACCCGACGTCGGAACCTCCTGCTCTGAACGCGGTCCTCGCCCGCCGCCCGTCGCCTGGCGGCGCCAAGAAGCGCCACCCTCTGGCCGGGCAGCTGCGGAACCCTCTTGCTGGTCCCGCGACGGCGGCGGCAGCAATGCGGTCGCGGCTTCGGTCGCGCCCTGCGGAGCTTGTCACGCAGAGTCTTCTCCATGCGACAAGTGGCGGTCCTCCGGATGGGACCGGAGATCGCGCCACAGACGCCGCTGCCCGGCCGAGCCCCGTGAGGTCGCGCTCTTGTCGTCTTGGCCCCGCCCCTCCTCATCGGGAGATCTGCGAGAAGAGTGCGAGGGCAACAAAGAACGGGAGGACGCGGAAACGCCGGTTCCCCCGCCCCCCGAAACTTGCACCACCGCCGCGGCGGCGTCGACGTAGCGGGCTGTTGCCAACCACCGGCGCCGCGAAAGTCCGAGTCACCGGAACGGTGGGTTTTCAACAAGGCCCTAGCCGCGTGGAGGTTCTGTCTTTGGAGTGCACTCCTCCAAGGCAGCGCCGCTTAGCTTGGCCGAGGCGGCTGCTTTCCGCCAGGGCTCCAACCCTAGGCGGGCGACCACCGCCCGGGTGATCCACCGCCATCGCCTCGGCCGACTCCGTGGCCACGGCTCTAGCGGTCTCTTCCTGCTCCATCGCGGACTGCCGCTCCGCCATCGCCTCCTGAAGAAGGGTCGAAGAGCTTGAACCGATGCTAGCGCTCCCCTACCTGGCGCGCCACTGACGGCGTGTTCTCCGCTCAACCACTGCGGATCACACCCCTGGTCAGATTTTTAGTCTGCTAGCCAACTCGATCAAGCTCGATCCGATTTGGCGTCGGGCACAACAAGGAGCGACTTCAGATTTACGAGTTCGGACCCCTCGCGGGTAATAGTCCTACTCCTGCTGAGCCTTAGCTCTTTTCTGATTGTGGTTGAATGGGAATGTGTTTACAGAGTGTTTCGAATGCACGAATGCTCCTCTCCCCCCCCCTTTTATACAAGCTTTGGGCTGGCGGAGAGAGCGAGGGGTAGGCAAGATGATGCTCTCAAGACATCGACAAGACACACGAAGAGACGAAAACGTCTTGCTGCCCACGCGCCCGCTGCTGCGCCGCCCTCGCGTGCTTCGCAAGTGGCCTCTGACCCGCACAGTCACACCGGTGAGTCTGCGGGTGGGGCCCTGCCTGCTCCTCCTGACACGGACGGCCTCCTAAAGCAAACCTTCTCTCTGCCGGTCAATTCTTCTGCGCCACAGTGACAGCCGCTCAGACCTGCAAGGGTCACTGTAGCGGTAATCATTTCTTCCGCTGTCTATCCGCGCGTGATGTCTCATTAAATGCGCTTCGTCCTTCGCGAGAGGGGAGCCTTTGTCCCAAGACTCATACGCAATGCTCCCCGCCGCGGCCCCCTCGCTGGTCTCGGAGGGGCTCGCCCACGCACCCGCTCGGGCGTGGGGCCCTCGCCGCGCCCAGAGGGGCTCGCCCGACGACGCCTGCCGGCTTTGCGCGTGGGGCCCTCGTGGCTTCAGAGGGGCTCGCGCCACGGCTGGGCCTTCCTCGCCCGCTTTGGCGCGTGGGGCCTCGTGGCTTCAGAGGGCTCGCCATGCTGGGCCTTGCTCGCCCACTTTGGCGTGGGGCCCTCGTGGCCTTCTGAGGGGCTCGCCCACGCGCTGGGGCCTTGCTCGCCCGCCTGACGCGTGGGGCCCTCGTGGCTTCCTGAGGGGCTCGCTCACGCGCTGGGGCCTTGCTCGCCCACCTGACGCGTGGGGCCCTCCTGGCCTTCTGAGGGCCTCTCGGCCTTCCTAGGGCTCTTTGTACCCCGGTATTTATTACACCGACATTACCCATATGCCGAGTGATACTTTTACATCTTAGCTCTTCCTTAGGAGCCTAGACCAAGTAATAATACAAGACGATTCATTAGTTCCTTCTGTTAACGCTGATTCCCCCCTCTAAGGTTTCGACACTACGGGTCCCCCTCTTGAGCCCACAGACCGCAGCCTGATCTTTTCAAGGTAAAGTGTGTTAACAGTTTTTCCTAACTACTAAGCCAGGACTAGCACATGCTGCGCAACATGTTGACGCTAGCACTTATGGTTCCGCTTGTATGGTTTGGACGGATAAGCACACGTCAAGAGTCCTTAGACCTCCACCACATACCTCAATCCACAAAACCACCCAACTTGCCACATTTAGTCAACACACGCCACGTAGGTTTTAGTTGATTAGGTTATTAAGGTAACTCAGCACCTCCAATCATACCAAGTCACAAGAGTAATTAAATGATGAATAACCTAAACAACTACCAACCCACGAGCAATATTAGCAACTATGCACAAGGATAGGCTAGGAAAATAATTAAGGCATCAATAAATGGCTAATTCACAGGGTCAATGACTCAGTGTGAATATAATAGGCTTCTACCCGATCCCATCATTTCATGCATAAGGAAAATAGATAAAAAAAACAATAAACATGTGAGTTTTGCAAACTAGGGAGCAAGATGCAAGCTATCTTGCCGTGATAGTACTTCGGGTCTTGGGAACCTCCTCCGAATGGCTCCTGCAATCCTCTCGAACAACGCGGACATGGACATCTACACGTGTATGCATATATGCAAGAAACAGCAAAACAATCAACAGAACATACTATTTATTGAAAATAATGGCTCTGGAATCACCTAATTTGGAGTTCGGATGCTCCCGGAACAATTCCCAGAAGATTGGATAAAATCAAAAATTGCACAAAAGAATAAACCGGATTAACCGAAGAAAAACCGGTTAAACCGGCGGTTCATGCGAGCTAGCGGCAGACGCGACACGCGCAGGGCAAAGGGGACATGCAGCAGCACTGGATTGGCGGGCGCGAACGCGGGAACGGTGGCGTGGCGATGCGTAGCGACACGGCGACAGCGTCTTGCGCAGCGGGGACGCGATTGCGATGTGGCGAGCGAATTAGGCTGCGGCGCGACGCGAAGCTAGAACGGCGGGACACGCGCAACGATCGGCGGGCGCGGCGTCGGCGAAAGCAGGTGGCGGCGCGTGGCGTGGGTAGAAACGCGCGGCGGCGCGGCGACACGTGGCATGGCGGGACCGACGCGGCGCAACTTCGGTTGGCGGCGGCGCAGCGTGGCGATGGAGGAGCAGGTAAGCAGCGGGCGCAAGAGCAACGGCGAGGCAGTGGCGGGTGGACACGCGGCGGCTACTGGTTGGTTTGTGCGGATTCCGGCGTAGCACGGACGGCGAGGCTGCCGGCGGCGATGTCGGCGCAGCGGGGACAACACCGGCGCCCGAAACTTCGGCGAGCCATATCTCCCTCGTTTCTTGGCCAAATTGGACAATCCATATATCCATCTTGACCGCCTCGACGAGATCTACAACATGGCCTATCTAACCTTGAGTTTGGGCACGGCACAGAGAAAGATATGTAGAAAAGGGTTTCGGTGGGCTGGGTTTTGACGGCTAGGGTTTGGGATTTGAGGAATTTCGTGATGGGGTGTTGGGGCAGGGGTCTTGGGGGTTTATATAGTGTCTTAGACGACCTGGGCTGGGCCTTGGGTTAAGAGGGGTTGGATTAGGACTCGAATTCTAATCCGGGTAGAATTCAGATAGGTCTCGGGCTTGTTTATCAAGGAAATGAAGTTTCCTTTGTTGGATTGGGCTGAAATTTGTAGGGTAATTTGGATTAGGCTTCAAAAATGTCCCCTCCAAATTTGAGCACGAGATTTCCTCGTTTGCTCATTATTTGATGGGTTTTACGAGCTCCCGGCAAAACGGCAAAACTTCAAGGAATCACGAGCTAGCTTTGGAATTTGGGCATGAAATTTTGAGGGTTGCTTGATGATGGCTTCGAAGAATTACTGGAATGTTTCCAGAATTTTCCTAAAAGGTTTCCTAGGGTTTTGGCTTCAAACCTAATTTAAAGTAATTTAAACTAGGGTTTTGTATATAACAATTCCCTTTATTTAATTTTAATGTTTTTGAAAATACAAGTGACATACGATAAAATAGAGGATGCCACAAACCTCCCCCCTAACAGAATCTCGTCCTCGAGATTCGGAGAAGGGCAAGGCGGGTATTCCTCCCCCTTAACGGAATCTCGCTCGTCCATCTGTCAGAGAAGGGTCCCGAAATAATCTGAAAATCCTGGTCAGGTGGGTCATGACCCATCATGCTTTGAACTGCACACTCTGATGTTTCCTTTTAAGCTTGATTCCAATACCATGATACTTTCTTCTCCATGGTGAACCCTTGGGGCTTCCTCAGATGATGGTCTCCATCATCATGTCGTCGTTGCCTTCGCTTCCCAAACACGATATTTCATTTGACTCTCCAACAAGGTCTTTCATATATCCAAGTCATATCGATATCCTGTAGGCAAGATCTTAGGTTTGTTCATTGCCTCTTAACTCATAATTATTTTCTCCTCAAACAGTGATCTAATTCGTTGTCATCCCCTTGTATGGCCACCTTTGTTTTCTGATGTTTCCTTTTCTTTGGCTGTATTCTCCATCAAATCTTCAGGCAAGAATAGATAACAGGGAATAGCAGTTGGACAAAAAGGAGGTTCGGAGAAAGAAAAATAGAGAATAGAAAGAGATCTCATTCCACAACTGATTTGTACTATCGCACGATTGCTTCCTCCTTGCATGCCGTTTTTCTTCAATCCAAACTTCCAGTGGAAATAGGTAAGAGAGTTTTACTTTTGAACATTGGAAGAATATAGAGAATAGACTGAGTGAACAGAAAGAAATCCTGATCCACCAATGGCTGATATTCTTGCATGTTGCTTCCCTTTGTCTGTTGCTTCCTTTTCGATGTTCCAGGATAGTTGGGAAAGATAGGAGGCTAAGCGACATCCCAGTTAATTTTAAAATAGTTTTGAAAATTCTATTTCAACATTCAATACAAAGATCCAAACGAATAAGATTCAACACTTTCTTAATTATCTTGTATACGCACTAAAGCGGTACAAGAGGCAATTAAAGAACCAACTCAAGCATGGCATATAAACATGAATAACAAATTAGTTGTTATAATAATGCCGTCATTATCAGCTACTTATTCTCCATGCATAGGGAGTATTTAAGTTTCATTTAGTGAAGCTCTAAACTATTTTAAAACAAAGAGAGAAAAATTGGTACGGAAACACGGGGAGTGTGTCATACGTTTTTTTAAAAAAATCCTTTTTCATTTCTTTCTATAAAAGAAAAATGCTCCTTTTGTAAATAAAATCTTTTTTTATAACACATTTTTGGAAGTACATTTTATTTTTGAACTACTTTCATTTTCCTTTTTATATATATAGATATAAAGAAAATGCACACATCTCTATTTGGAAATCTAATCCTTTGTATTTTTTAATTATTTTTTAACACCTCTTTTTTTAAGAACACATATTTTTTAACTATTTTTATTTTTAAAACTTTTCTTTTCGAAGAAGTTTGATGAAACTTTTCCAAAGAAAACAAAATCCTAAACAGTGAAAGTAAAGTGTTGTAGGTTTTAAAATAATTATTGTTCAGATGAAATATTTTGGAAAATGACCATTTTTTATACATATATAAAGAAGTAGCGTAAACCTTTATAAATGATTTCTCTTTTCAAATTAAAACAAGAATTTTCAGCTTAATAAATACAATTGGTAAAAATTTAAAATAATAAGACACCTTTCAAAACCTCATACAAAACAACCCCTTTTTGTGTGGTCAAATCAAAAGCAAATCATTTTCCATTTTCTTTCAATAACAAACATGATAAAAACATTTTTATTCTTTCCAGAATTTTTTTTTTCATAAAACCAAGGTATATTTGGAAACCAACAATGTTTAAAGTAAATATTTTGTTGGAAAAGAGGACAGTGTTTTTAAAGGTAAGTTGAATAAATCTTTTAAATCTACCATTTTTCAACCAAAATAAGAAGTATCAACTCAGTAAAAACCTTTGCTTGTTTGCCTTTTTTTTTTTTCAAAAACAGTTTTCAACTTACCTCGATCCTCGTACATCGTCCTTCTTCAGTCTTTGTTTGTAGTGGCGGGTCTTGCGTTATCTTCCTTTGATCTTCTTTGTCGTTGCATAAATTAAAGGCAAAGCAATACACCAAACCATTTATTACTAAATAACTAGATATTACTATTAACCTAGTGAATGAATATCCGTATCTCACAGAGAAAGCCAAAAGTTGATACGGTATACTCCACACAAAAATATATAATAATTTGTTTTATTATACGACTTCTACATAAATTTTTGAAAGTGACGGCTCTTCATCTTCATCAAGTAATCTTTCGTTTCTTCTTTCTTCAGCGACGGTATGTTCTTCTTCGATGCAGATGTTGGAAGCAATATCACTTCATCTTGAATAAATTGGGTCTAATGACTAAACTTTGAATTTGTGGGGTGGATAGAATAAAACTTTGTAAGATAGAAGAATAGGTAAGGATGAAATGAATTTTAGAGTCGGGTATTCATTTTTTGGGTTTCGGGTCAGGTCTGGTTCTTCTCCACCCGACAGGACACGACTCGTTGCCATCCCTAGAGCCAAAGCCCAGTTCGGAGGCCCATTTACATTACAATATCTTGAAAAAACTTATCTTTGGGAGAATCAATTTTCGATAGTTTTTGTTGGAAATTGGGTAACACATGATCTCTAGAGATAGTTGAATTCTAGAGCTCCTAGCCATCTAGTGTTCTCTTGAAATTTAGTTAACCGAGGAACCGAGCTGAATTAACAGGTGTAGTTTGGTTCGGATATAAGAATTTTAAGGAAAAATTTGGTTGTTATTTGTGAAAGCGAATTATTTTTCAAACCAATAAATCAAATAAGCGGATTGCCCAACACTAGATTTTTGGGACAAAAGCGTGGGGCGGCTTTATAACTCGGCCCGTTGAGCAGGGCGAATGGGTTCTTGAGTTGATTATCTACAAATTTCATGAAGATTTCAGGAAGAGATAAGGCTTGGAGAGGTCGTGGTGGTGGCGCTTTCCAGGCGTGGCGCTTCTGATGGCGACAATCACCGTTATGAGTGCAATGACCCATAGGAAGGGGTGTGGGGGCACCGGTCTAGCAAACCAAGCGAGCCAAAGCCCCAATCCAAGGCAAATTTGCATATAAATTGCCTTTTCTTTTACAATATCTAGAAATGTCGCCAAATTTATTTAAAATAATAAAATTCATCGAAAACCGAGCAAAACATTAATAATAAATGAACATATTCGAACTACGTTGCAGATTTTGAAATTTTCTTTTAATAAATGGATCTTTTGGCCAAGAATTCTAAGTCTTTCCCACGCTCAAGCTTAGCGATTAGGATTGTAAAATTACACCACATTTGGTATTGTAACCGCTCGTATAATAACTTGAGAAAAAGGTATGGAAGTTGGGACAATCCTGAAAGCGCTCATCTTACGTTTGGGAGAATCAATTTCGATAGTTATTATTGAAATTGGGTCCCCACAATCTCTAGAGATAGTTGGATTGTTGAGCTCTTAGCGTGTAATGTGCTCTTGAAATTGGTTAACCGAGAAACCAAGCCAAATTATCGGGTGTAGTTTAGTTTGGTTTTTAAAATGTTAAAGAAATTTTGGTTGTTATTTGTGAGAATCGAATTATTTTTCAAACAAATAAATCGAATAAACGGAATGCCCGGCCGGCCGTAGACTTGTGGGCCTAAACGAGGGGACGAATTTATAACCAGGCCCGCTAAACTGGGCCGAACGGGTTGGCCAGCCCGTTAGCCACATCTGATGTCGGTTGGCCCAGCTGAGTTACCGACGTGGAAACCCCATATCAACCCCGCGCGTTCTCAAATCTCTCAAATCTCAATCACAATCCCTCGCGCTCCCTGCTCCCAACTCCTCTCTCTCCTTGCCTTCGGCTTCGCGCTCCCGCCGCCGGCTAGGGTTTCTGCCCCGCCGCCTCCGCGCTCCTGCCGCCGGTGAGGGTTTCTGCTCCGCGCTCCCGCCGTCGGTGAGGGTTTCCGTTTCGTGCCCCCGCCGTTCAGGGTTAGGGTTCCCCGCCGCCGCCATCGAGCATGGCGGACAGCGGCGCCCCGCTGCTGCGTGCGAACCACACCTGGTTCCACGTTGATGGCGCACTCTCAATCGTCGCGGCCGACGACCCCGTGGAGATCGCGCGCAGGCGCGACCGCGTCGCCAAGAGGGAGCGCGACGAGGGGCCTCTGCGCCCCGAGGCGGAGGCTCGTGGGTGGTCTTCGGCGATTCCTGAGCGCAGCTTCTTGCTGCGCCGCCGCCGAGACCGCGCCTCCTCCCTTCCGCCTTTCCACGGTGCCACCATATGGTACCGCGAAGGGGAAGCCGCAGTAGTCGTCGGAGTAGAAGTAGAAGTCGAAGTCGAAGGCGCAGGCGACCTTGGCAAAGTGGTAGCGGCGGATAGGCCTGCATTAGAACCTGCGTTAGAAAGCGCTGCATCTGAAGGCGAACGCGTGGTGGATGCTGATGGGCAGAAAATTGCTTTGTTGGCGCACGATTGGATGACCTCTTACCATTTAGGGTTTTTCTGATTGGAGGGGCGCCGCAACCGCACCGTTCCCTAGTTTTGGGCTTTTCTTTTTTTTCTTCTTTTTGTCCTGAATGATCTGGATGATGATCTTGATTCTTGGATCTTGTCCTAGTTATTTTTTGGGATGGTTCTTGATTGGTCTTTTTGGTTCTTGGATCTTGTCCTGATTTTAGTCTGTGATATGGTTCTTGATCCGATCCTTGGTTCTTGGACGTGCTATCGTTCTTTGTTTTAGTTCTTGATCTTGAGTTCCTGGTTCTTTGACGTGTTATCGTTCTTTATTTTAATTCTTGATCCTGGGTTTCTGGTTCTTGTACCTGTTGTCGTTCTTATTTTTGTTCTTGATCATGGGTTTCTGCTTCTTGAACCTGTTACCGTTCTTTATTTCGGTTCTTGATCATGTCAGAGTTCTTTGTTTCGGTTCTTGATCATGTCAGAGTTCTTTGTTTTGGTTCTTGATCCTTTTATAGCGCTTGATCTTGATATTGATCTTGCACTGGTTCTGAATGTAGTTCTATTTCCCGTTTTGATCTTCTGGTTCTTATCTGGTTTTGGTTCTAATTCTGGTTCTTGACCTGTTCGATCTCAGGTTCTGAAGTTGTTCTTGTTTCTTACCTTATTTTGGTTGCAGCATCTTGCTCTTGTTGCACTATGGTTCTCGGATGATTGTCCGGCCCGGAAATGAATGGGAGTTGAAGAATTGAAGAGGAAGCCGCTGGAGAAGCAAGAGGAAGCCGCTGGAGAAGGAGGAACGGTCCAGGTTAGTTGATACCGCTTCGCTTATGATGATTGGGCGGTGGAAATCAAATCCAGTACTTGCTGTTGGAGTTGGGGAAGAATTCAGCCATGTTTGTCATTTAGCTTTAGCTTCTGCTTTTACTTTGTAATCTGCTGCGGCTTTATAAGCAGCTGGGGAACTGAATTGTTAGACATTATTTGAAGTAATTCCAAAGTTACCTACCTACTTCCCCCATCCCAGTTCTTCGGTTTTCTCATCCCACTTCTTTACCCAAGCTCATCTCAATATTCAGAGTTGGCAGTGCTGGAATTACCTGAGCAGGCTTGAGCCTGACAATCTGGTATCAGAGCAACATCCTGGATAGCGATAGGTTGGAAATAGAATTGGGGAGAAGGGATATAGGAAATCGGGTAGGGTTCAAAATTTGCAGGTGAATAGTGAAAGGGATCGTCCATAATAGTGTTAGGGTTGGGAGGTATGGTGGATAGAAAATAGGACATTGTTGGAGATCCCCACTTGAATTTACTTACTACCTTCTAGCACAATATAATTTGAGAGCTTTTCATATTTGTGATATATCAACATATCGGTCCAACATCAAAAAATGATAATCCCACAAACATGATAATAGCATCATAGGACGAACATGATAATAGGATCTTGGGCTTCTACTTGACAGTGGTAGAGCTATGGGGAAGAATGGTGAGTGGCAAGTACACCGTTTCTTTTATTTATGTGGTGGTCAAACAAGGGCAGAAGGTGAAGTCAATTAAATACACTGAACGTTTGGCAAAATTTTATCATCTGTTGTCTCTGTGACACTGTTTTACATCAAGTTTTTTGTTTTGTGTGACAATGGACTTATTATTCCTACGATACAAGACTATATCTGTCCTAAAAGATCTGCTTTAATGCTTGAAAACGATGACTTTCATGCTTCCTAATTATTTTTTATTTTATTTAATCTTTAGTTGCAGGGAAATGTTCTTTTTTCCTATGGGCACAATAGTCTTTTATCCGAAAGCAATCGTATGGCTGCTATAGACTCCAGAATTGGCCCGTGTTTTCCCCAAACCTGTTATTGGAGCAAAACAGGGTGAGGACGCGAGGGACTATACCCTTGATTGGGGCTACCCCTAGAGTTTTGTGGCACTGCGTGCTTGTAGAGATATGATTGTAGGTAGAAGAGAAGAGAGTCGCCACCGGAGGGGAAACTCTGGTGATGGCATTAATGTCGACACTGAGGATCACCGATGACGATGGTGTTGGCTTTTCTTCCGAAATTGTTTTTATTGGAACTTAATAGCTTTTCTTGTCTATATATGCAATTGAAGCAAGAGATGGCTAAAACAAATATCTTGTTAGCTTTTGGCTGCTTCCTGCCACACTGATTTTTCTTTCCATCTGGATTGTTTGGTCAATTTCTGACTTTACTCAATGTTTGAACTTTTTTCTTATAAATGGTCTCTGTTTTCAGTTCTAGCTTGGATTCTGATTATGAAAATATTCTGCGAATGAAATTATCCTTCTTTCCTATAATACTAATAAGTAGCATATGAGTGGGGCTATTAATTTATTCATAGTTGTTTATGGTTTTTTTTTTGCTGACCAAAAAATCTTTTATTCTTATTAGTTACCTCAAAATATTGTGTCTATGTTTGGTTTGTTTCTTTCACCTAGTTTTGTTGGTTCGGGTCAGAGGGGTATTTTCCTGAGGTTAAATCTTTCTGGGCCCTGCTAAAACATGAGCGTAAATGCTATAACTCTGTAAAAATTTAAGTGTTCTTTTCTCTGAAATGCTTACTGGTTGAACTCAAAATAATTAGATTAATTAATTCAGAAAATTAAAATATTTATGAGAGTTTTGTTTATAATTTGTAAGCACGGACACCAAAACAAAATTGCAAAATGTCAAATATAGTTAAACCGCTAGCTAACAATGCCCAACTTTATATGTTTCTCCTATTGATTCAGATGAATTTGTATATTGTTCTAAAATATGCGTATTAGGTTTTTTCCAGTTTTATTTTTGTTTCCCTCCCTCGTAGTATTGTGCTATCATTTCTTTCTTGGATTGTTGTTAAAACATTAGACTGGAAATTTATATTTGTAATCCAACACATAAGTTACCATGTTAGTTCTGAGATGGTCCTATTTGAGTTTATGAGATGGAAAAAAGATAAAAATAAAGTTAACGGCTGTGGATTTCTAATTGTATTTTTTCTTATTCAATTAATTAAATTAGGTCTCACAAGTGCATCGATTTGATGCTCTAATGCATCTTGCTCCAACCTATTCAACGGATGATTTCTTGAAAGAGCTTCCAAAATATGCTGATTTGGTGCGTGGTTTATGGGTCTGCAAAAGTTCTTTATTGTTTGATGATGATGAATATGGTTGCAAAAGGGATAGAATTCTTCTCGAGTTTACAAAAATGGACTCCATCCCTATGAAGGAGGTAGACAGAGTCATCGAAAAAGATCTGATGATGAGGAGGATATTGATTCCATTGTGTAGAAGAAGGATAACACTTCAGGACTGTAAATTTATACAAGAAGCTGATTCGTCCTTTGTGAGACATTATCCTTGTGTAGTCAAGGATCAAGAGAGTGCTTGGTCAGTTTGCAGGACAACTATGCCTGATTCCCAAGAATTTTTTTTTGCAGCAATAAACAGCAAATGAAAACCAATAACTTAACAAGGTCAAATATTCCTTCAAAGCAACTTGATCCAAACATTAGTAAGGTCAGAAATGGCACTGTTCATGGAATGATAGCCATGAGCGGTCAGTTTTGGAAGCTATTTTTGTTGCCAATAAAGTCCGCAGGTAATTTTGTAGATGTTTGCCAGTTATCTTAGTTTGTCTTTTCTTTCTAATCCAATTTTCAATTTTACCATTCCAATTTCCAGTACTTGTTCTTTTATAGTTCATTATCTATATATTCTGTGGGTGCAGCCCGCATGACAATTGAAGGTGCTTCTGCACCTCACCAGCTCAATCATGCCCCTATTGCTCTAGCTTATTTAATTGAATGTCTACCAGCAGGCATCTATGTTGTGTTCTCAGTATTCTTCTAGGTGGAGCTAGGCAGCAATCAGGTGCTAGGCACTGATCTGCTGCCCAGTTAGTGCCTAGCTCCTTGTGAACACTGGCTGTTCTACCATCAATAATCAATAAAAGGAAAAACATGGCACCCAATTCGTATGCCAATTTCATATATGACATGTGGGGCCATCTGAGTCACTGAAAGTGGGTCCGGGTGTCATGGAAATAAATGTGAATTTTAAATAGTGTCATGAGTGTAAATGCTTCCTCAATAAAATACTAGTAGCGCTTATCTCTATTTAGCAATGTCAACTTAGCTAACTAGTTTTTATGAAATATTTAATGTTCTTTTCACGTACCAATTTGCGTTGGTTAATAACAAAATAAGTGGTGCACTGTTGCCTGCAAGTAAACCTTTTGAGTTATTTTAGCTATATTCTGGTATACAAAGTATAACTGAACATTCTTTGGTGCTACATGGGAGAGCATTCAATTGCACACAGACACTGTCTAGCCTAAACAGGTGAGGTTCTAGTCTAATACAATGATGAAAAAGATACCAATACGATGATGACAATATGATAAATTTTCTATTTGTCGCACTACTGAACAGCTTTTGCTTTTCCTAGCTTCATATATTTCTATTTAGCTGATACCTGGTTTTTTATTACATTGTACATGCAATTTTTCTAGCTGCATTGAGTAGCATAGTAAAGGCCTATTTATTGACGATTTTTGCTTTCCCAGATTAATCAATGTAGAACTATCGATGTGATTCAGTGTTAGATACTTTGTTTGATTGACTTGTCTAATTTTGAATTTTGTGCTTTGTATTACCTTATCTGTAGTTCTGAATAATGGCTATTGAACTAATGAATAGTTCTGAATAGCAGATGCTCAGAGGCTCATCAGTCCTTAAACCTTACATAGTTGTGTTCTGTGGACTATATATGTTTCATAATCAGATGTATAGTATAAATAGCTGGTTCTTTGCTTGCTAGAGTGACTTGTTTAGCATATATTTGTTTGGGCAATGCTCGGTGCAATTTATTGTTATTTTATCGCTTCATACTTTCTGTTGAAATATTTTGATCAAAATGTTCTATTTTTATTATACCTGTAGGATCCAGGGAGCATGTCATTCCTTAGGTTTTTTTTGTGGTAAGAAGCGTGCTTAATTTTGCTGCAGTGAACATTTCCTTTGATGTGTTGAACTAATACGTTGTATATGGTAAGTTGGGAGGGCTCTTTGAGGGTAAACATGTGATCATGTCTGGATTGGGGTTTTTCTCGTGTCAACATCCCTTTTACAGCTATTTGCTGTCTGCTGAACTGAACGCTGAATACCACCAGGCGAACTGAACGGGTCATTTTGTTGTGGCTTCTACAGGAAAAATAATTTTATCGGGTTGAGCCAACGGCCGTGATCGAACGGACATGATTTTTTTGGGTGACGTGGCTCGCTGGTCAGCAGCCTGTTAGGGCCTTGTAATATTTGTATTATTATTAAATGCACGGTCGGGTTGAGCCAATGGCGACGGACGTGATTTTTTGGGTGACGTGGCTCTAGCAGGCTGTTAGGGCCTTGTAATATATAAAATGATTGTATCATATCCTGAGTTGACACCGCGTCAATTGTGTAATTGTTGGTGGCTATGCGTTTTGTTCATGTGATATATATTGTAATTGTGTAATTATTGGTGGCTATGTGTTTTGTTCATGTGATACATATTGTTTCAGAGATGTATAATCATGTTCATTAGTAGCTACTTGTATCAGTGAATAATTCCTGAGATCATCTATTTTATCTATATTTACAAAGAAGTCTGCAATCACATGGTTGCCTTGACCACCACCTCGCTAGTCCACACAAATATGTGGAATGCTTGCCTATCGGATATAGCGTCGCCACCACTGCCAAAACAAACAACAGCCATGATCGACACCACTCAATGACCACTGTGGGTCAAAATCACATTTTGAAATCCCCAAAGAAGAGATTGATGAAACAATATAGGTAATGAGGAAACTCGAATGCGTAGTCCTTGCAGTTTACCTTTTGTTCTATTCATGCCTCGGTTTACTCTTAACAAAACCACTTTGAAAGATAAGTAAGACCGTAACTAATTAGGGACTTCGTTTTAACGCAATCGCACCTCTAATTACCTTTTATCTAAACCTCTATTTTCCACAAAACCATATTTTCATGGAAGTATCCCTCATTGTCTTCCCTTTCACCAATAACACACTTTTCATGAATAATATTGCAGAAATAGTAAATTTTGTTAAAATTGGACTAAGCATAGCAAAGCTAGATTTTTCTAAGTCAAATGGATGACATAGGCAAGAGTAATATTCGTAGAGCTTACATAATACAAGTTAAATATTGGGATCATATTGGAATTTAACAAGATCTATAAAACTAAATTAATTTGACAAATTTGAATAGTTTTAAATTGATATAGTTTTAAATATGTTCCTAGCCTAGTTTACATGGAAATCCCTGTGTACACAGAATATGTTCCAAGCCTAGTTTGGCTCAACCTAGATGCAATGCTCACACACCATGTGGCTATTGTCACTGTCACTGTGAGAGAATGCGGCCGAGAGGGAGTGAGAACGTTGTAACTGTGAGACGAGGGAGAGAGAACGGTTGCTTTGAGATTGAGGGAGGGATACGTGTCTAAAATCTAGATAGGGCCTCATAGAAGCTTGTTTGCCGTAGGCCCCATAGAATTTTCTTCCATTCCCATCCTCTTCTATCTCAAGGAAAATCACATTCTCTCCCCAAATCTCCTAAGCAAGAGGTCCTCTTCTCGTCTCTAGGTCTACATTTCATAGCATCCCATGCTGCACTACAGCATGCACCTCGCCATGTCACCGTCATCTTCTCTCCCTAAAGCCGATGCATCACAGTTCCTTCAATTTTTATGTTGCAAGTTTTTATTCATGTAGTTGATTGCGACATGTGACATACCAATTTTGTTGCCATTCCAGCATAAAATGTTTTCATGCAAAATCATTATTTATGAACCAAATCCAACCAATAATTATTATAATGTTTTCCAAAAGTCAATATTATTTTTATATCTCTCCTTATTTTTCAAGGTAAATTAATCCCACAAAATGTCCAACATTATTACATATTTAAAGTGTCCTCATTTTTTGGATTTTTATAAATTTATTTAATATTTTTCTAAGCTCGTACCAATTTTATGCAAAACTCCAAAGCTTAAACTAATTTCTAGAAATTAATTTACAAATTAAAAAAATCTTGTCACCGTCTCTACATCCAAGCTGGTCACACCTCTAATCCTCTATCCACAACTGCTTGCACCTGCCAATAAATAGGCCTCCCCTGTCACTTCAACACCCCAAGAGCACCATCGTCACGCCTCTTCTTCCTTAGGTGAACTACCACCTCAGCACCCTAGGCCCTCTGGACCCTAACGTCAAAAGAGAAGATGACCCACTAGGCATCACAAAGCTTGTGTTGTCATCCCCTATCTCTGTCAGTTACCGATGCATTGCCGTCGTTGTTGCCCGAGCTTGTCACCACTACCACCTCACTGTTTGACTGCCCCCACCACCCTCGAGCCTTGCCAAGCTCACAAACAAAAATAATGCTACCGTAAGAAACTTACCATACGTCGCGCAAGGCGAAGATGTGCATCGGCTCCGTACCGCTGAGATACCATTAGGCCAGCCTCCCTGTTACCCCTCTTCTTGTTTGAACTCTAAACAAAGTCAGGTGAAGCCCAGTATTGGCTAAGAGCTTGCCATGTTTCAAGGCATTTGTTGAACCAAGACAACATAACTTCTGGCCATCGGTATTGATCTTTCCGAAGGTAGATTTTCGATGAACCAAACTTCTTACTCATATCTTGATGTATCACCCTCTTATAATACAAACTCATCGCCTGGATACGAGCCTGGTACATCGATCGTCTCCTTCACCGTCCTAGTTGCTGCGTTCTCAAAAACATATCTTGCCTTCTCTTGTAGAGACTGCTCCTGATCACTTCGCAAACGGTATCTCTCCTACATAGGAAATGGATAAATTAGTTAGACATTAATTGTATTTATAGAAAAATTCAGTAAGAATAGAAAATTTAGAGAATTACCCAAAAGTCCACCCACACTCGTTGGGCAACAGTCCCATGCATCCCATCCGTAGCAACCTTGTAATGAGCCAACTTCAGGGTTGGCACCGTTACACCGTTGATCATCACTAGGCCAGGATAATGGTAACGCAAAAGAGAACCCAACGTACCATTCACTTGCCTTATACTATTCGTGCCTGTCCTTTCTACATCTATCCATTGCCTACAAATAGTGTTATACAGCTTGTCAAAACTCTAGAAAATAATTAATGTCCAAACTGTAGAATGCTTACTTACCAATCACCATGTGGTAGGATAACTCTGCGTGCCTGAGGAACTGCTACCGGGAGAATTTGATTTGTCCCTCTATACCTGAAATGGAAACAAAATATTAGCTAAATTCCACTACATTGTTAATATTTCTCAAACATCTATACATGCATGCCACCTGAAGGCAGGAGCATCCAATTCCTCAGCATTAACGTCTTCCTCGTCTTCGTCCCCCTCCACACTCTCCTCAGCCTCGTCCCCTCCCTCAGCCTCCTCCATAGCCTCCCCCCTCCCTTAGCCTCCACCATAGCCTCCTCCCCTCCCTCCTCGACAGCCTCCTCCACAACTTCCCTAGGTTCCCTGGCCTCCTGAGAATTAATTGATAAAAAAATTAGTGCATGCATATTAAAAAAATGAAGAAAACACAATTAATATTATACATACAAACTGTAGGCCTCCTGAGCGACCCCCTCGAACTCCTGCTGAGCGACCCCCTCTAGGCACCTCCTGAGCGACTTCCTCTAGGCACTTCTCGAACTATCGCTGCCTGCTCTACTGATAACTGGATCCTCTAAAAAGTGATCCTTGACTCTTCGATGAAGACCCATCCTTTCTTTTAGATTTTGCTGTGTGTCGAAAAAATGATTTCATCCTGTTTTATAAACACTATATTAATATAAAAACATGTGTAAAACATCAAAAATAGATAAAGAAATAGGTGCAACATTTGTACTTTTCAGAAGTAATCAGCGTCAAAAGGTTCATGTACACCGGCTCTACGTTGCCTCTTTTCTGGAACATCTTGAGAGGCATAAGCACGACGTCGCCTTTTTCCTTCTAACATTCTCCACATTAACATCTATTGTGTCGCCCACTAATTCGTGAAGTGCGGACCCAATGTCTACTTCAAATGAGGCTTGCAAACCGTCTTCTTTGTAGGCTAAGTCATTCATGCTATTGAGTCCTCTTTCAATGTACTCGGCATTTCCAGGAGTGTATAAGTGGCCAGGAGGATTCACTTTATATACAACCCATGTGAGCATCATTAAGCCCAAATTCTTTTAGTGGCATTGATGACGTATTCATTTGCGCTAGGGAGTTCTTGGAGTTTTCATGGAACCCTAGCAAGGCTTCGGCGAACTTTTGAGCTACTTCGAGATGATCTAAACATGACCGGGCGAGTGAAGAGGTCATGTGTAGGTTTAGGAGTAGCTAGGTCTTATTTTGTCGCCCATGCTTCAAGAGGAGTCTACTTGTTTCGATCGTGCCAAGTCTCCCTTGCCCTAGTCCTCAAGCCATCCATAAAATATTTAGAGATCTCAATCCATTGAAAATCACCTGAACCGGGTATTTTCTGTGTTCATCGGACCGGGTCCAGTCACCACCGGACTGGGTCTCCTAGCTCAAACCCTAATTTCAGTTTTCTGTTGCTGGTCGGACCGGGTCCGACCCCTCCGGACCGAGTCCGACAGCACCTTTGTTCCAGCGCCTATAGCTCCGTCGGACTGGATCCGACCACCATCGGACCGGGTCCGACAGCGTGTGTGTCAGCCGAGTTTGAGGCATGGTTGCAACCATCGGACCGGGTCCGATGACCATCAGACCGGGTACGGTACTGTAACGGCTAGTTTTTGGAGTCTTCCCGAGCTCCAACGACTAGTTCCTCTCCGGGGGGTATTTATTGACAGCCATTACTGAGGTTTGTTGCTCCACTTCACCTATAGCCATCACCTACTCATCTTAGGGGTGTTCTAGTTCATGGAAGTCCTTCGATTTGGCATGATCGAGGCGATTCGGGCTTATTACTCTTGAAGACGATGTTCTTCTTGGTGGTGTGGGCTTGGGAGTAGGCCTTGGCGTGTGGCTACTCTCGAGTCGGTGTGAAGGTGACGGAGTCCACCTAGCCGGCAAACAAGTGGCCAATCCTCATCCTTCGAAGGCGTTTATGTCAACATCCCGACCACTTGAACTTTTTCATATGAATTTATTTGGCCCAACCACCTATGCGAGCATAGGAGGTAATTTTTATTGTCTTGTGGTCGTTAATGATTTTCTCGCTTTACTTGGATGTTTTTCATTGCAAACAAAACTTTTACTGGTGACGTTTTCAAGCGTTTTGCCTTAAAAGCACAAAAGGAGTTTGACTCCTATATAAAGAAGGTGAGGAGTGATAACGGCACCGAGTTCACTAATTCGAATATTGAAGATTTTTGTGATAAGTTAGGTATTAAACATGAGTTCTCGGCGGCCTATACTCTTCAACAAAACGGAGTAGTGGAGAGGAAGAATCGGACGTTAATCGAGATGGCGAGAACGATGCTTAATGAGTACGGCACGCCGCATGCTTTTTGGGCGGAAGCCATCAACACGGCGTGTCACGCAATCAACCGCCTCTACCTCCATCGGCTCCTTCACAAGATCTCATATGAACTCCTAGTAGGACGAAGGCCCCACATTTCATATTTCCGAGTCTTCGGGTGCAAGGTATACATTTATAGGAAGAGAACTCATTTGGGTAAGTTCCAAAAGAGGTGTGACACCGGTATCATGCTAGGTTACTCTTCTCACTCTAAAGATTTTCGTGTTTACAATTCTTCCTCCGGTCGCGTTGAAGAGGCATATGATATGAAATTTGATGAATCTAAAGGCTCATAAGATGAGCGAGATGTTTTGAGCAATGTAGGTGATGAGCCACTTCGCGACGTTATGGATTTGATGGAGGTGGGTAAAGTTCGACCCTCACCGGAGCTTAAGGATGAAAACGAAGACGAACCCTCCATCTCCATCGATCCTCCATCACAAGCTCAACGCACCTCTCCAACGACAAAAGATGGAGAATTGGACGAGACTCACATCGATCAAGCTCAAGGAGAAGACGATGATCAACAAATATCCGTTCAACAACATCGCTCTATTGCCAAGGATCATCCTATCGATCAAGTCATCGGCAATTTCAATCAAGGCGTAAGAACTCATTCACATATTGCAAGTTATTGTAAGCATCACGCGTTTGTTTCAATTGTTGAGTCTAGGAATATTGATGAGGCGTTGGCGGATGCGGATTGGATACTTGCCATGCACGAAGAATTGAATAACTTTACCCGCAATGAAGTTTGGGAGCTTGTGGAGAGACCAAGGGATCACAACGTGATTGGCACCAAATGGGTCTTCTGCAACATGCAAGATGAAAACGGTGAAGTGGTTCGCAACAAGGCAAGATTAGTGGCGCAAGGATTCACTCAAGTTGAAGGTCTTGATTATGGATAAACATATGTGCCGGTTGCTCGACTCGAAGCTATACGGTTACTCTTAGCATTCGCATCTCTTTACAACATTGTTCTTTATCAAATGGATGTTAAAAGTGCCTTTCTAAATGGTTTTCTTAATGAACTTGTGTTTGTTGAGCAACCGTCCGGTTTTGAAAACCTTGAATATCCTAACCATGTCTATAAGCTCACTAAGGCGCTATACGGTCTCAAGCAAGCTCCTAGAGCATGGTATAAGCGCCTTAGGGACTTCCTCCTACAAAAGGGATTCAAAACGGGTGCGATTGATTCCACTTTGTTCTTAAAAACGATTGACAATGATTTATTTATTTGTCAAATTTACGTGGATGATATTATATTTGAATGCACTAATCAAGCTCTTTGCAAGGATTTTAGAAATATGATGTCCAAGGAATTCGAGATGTCAATGATTGGAGAACTCACATTTTTCCTTAGATTTCAAATTAAACAACTCAAAGAGGGGACCTTTGTGTACCAAGAAAAATATACTAAGGATCTCCTAAAACGCTTCTCGATGATGGAATGCAAGCCGATCAAGACACTTATGGCCACAAATGGGCATCTAGATTTGAATGAAGAGGGAAAGCCCGTGGACCAAAAGCTCTATCGTTCCATGATCGGTTCGCTTCTCTATCTTACCGTTTCTTGACCCGATATAATGTTTAGTGTGTGCATGTGTGCTCGTTTTCAAGCTTCCCCTAATGAAGTGCATCTAGTTGCCGTAAAACGCATTTTGATATACTTAAAATTCACTCCTAGCCTAGGACTTTGGTCTAGGATCACACCCCTGGTCAGATTTTCAGTCTGCCAGCCAACTCGATAAAGCTCGGTTCGATTTGAGCGTCGGGCACAACAAGGAGCGACTCGCAGATTTACCCAGATTCGGACCCTCTCGCGGGTAATAGTCCTACTCCTGCTGAGCCTTAGCTCTTTTCTGATTGTGGTTGAATGGGAATGTGTTTACAGGGTGCTTGTGAACTGCGTGTGTTCGGAACTTCTCTTTTGCTCGTCCTCCTCCCCCTTTTATACAAGCCTCGAACCGACGGAGAGAGCCGGGGGAGGGGTAGGCAGTACAGTACTCTACAGTATTCGGACAAGACAGGTGAGACACGACAGGAGAGACGAAAACGCAGCATCGTGCGCCCAGCTGGCGCCGCCTCGCGTGCCATAGCGACCTCGACCAAGACAGACACATCGATGAGACTGCGGGCGGGGGCCAGCCTGCTCCTCCTGACGCGGGCGATCATCTCAAGCAAACCTTCTCCTGCCGGTCAATTCTTCTGCGCCACAGTGACAGCCGCTCAGACCTGCAAGGGTCACTGTAGCGGTAATCATTTCTTCAGCTGTCTATCCGCACGTGATGTCGCATTAAATGCGCTCGTCCTTCGCGGCAGGGGGAGCCTTCGCCCGGAAGACTCCCTTCGGAACACTCCCTGCTCTGCGGGCCCCACCTGACGCGTGGGACCCTCGTCTGGTCTTCAGAGAGGGCTCGCCCACGCACCCGCCTGGCGCGTGGGGCCCTCGCCTGATCTTCAGAGGGGGCCCGCCCACGCACCCGCCTGGCGCGTGGGGCCCTCGCCTGATCTTCAGAGGGCTCGCCACGCCATTGGGCTCGATTGCCCGCGGCGCGTGGGACACTCTTGGCCTCTGAGGGGCTCGCCACGCCACTGGGCCCGATCGCCACGCGACGCGTGGGGCCCGCCTTGTCTTCTCAGGACTCTTTGTACCCCGGTATTTATTACACCGACAGGTACCCCAAGGGAGCGCGTGTTGAACTTCTTGGCTATTCCGACTCGGATTATGTCGGTTGCAAAATTGATCGCAAAAGCGCCTTGGGGTTGTCACTTACTAGGGCGCTCACTCGTGTCATGGGCTTCGAGGAAGCAAAACTCCGTGGCGCTATCTACCGCGGAAGCGGAATATGTAGCGGCGAGGAGTTGTTGTGCTCAACTCTTGTACATGACACGGATGCTTAGTGACTTTGAGCTAAAATTTAAAAAAGTGCCTCTTCTTTGTGATAATCAAAGTGCGGTAAAAATTACCAATAATCCGGTTCAACATTCCCGTACCAAGCACATCGATATCCGTCATCACTTCATTCGTGATCATGTTGCCAAGGGTGACGCAGTTATGCATACATGAGAACGGAGGATCAATTAGCGGATATCTTTACCAAACCCTTGGATGAGGCACGGTTTTGCAAACTAAGAAATGAAGTAAACATACTAGATAGCTCCAACGCGCGTTGATTATTTCTCATTTGGATTTTTTGGGTCTTATTTGAATTCTTTCGATTACTCTTTGACCCATGTCACATTTAAAGGGAGTTTGAGTTTAGCTTATAATTTCACAACTCTCATTTATTGTGAAGAAATTAATTTGTTTTGAGTTAGCACATTTTGCACTATATTTTAGACCAAAACAAATTTGAGCCTCATAGTATATCTCATATCCTCTTACCATTTCAAAATTCTCTAAATTCGAAAACTCATCCCTTTGAGAAATGCTTCATTTGAATAAACCTTTTAATAAAAATTTCTTACTTGTTTCAAAGGTTTAGAAAATGCTTTGATAAAATAAATAAATAAAAACCAAGTGCTTAAACTCTAAAATGGACCGTATGCTTGAATTGACACGTCAATTGCATTATCAAGACATATTTTGGGTCCATACATTCCCCTGATCACAAGATCAAAATTTGAGTTTGAAGGTGGATGTTGTTTAGAATTGACCTTATATATATCTCATCCCTTCAAAACTAAGTCCTTCGAAATTGCACCGAAAATTGCTCCAAAATTGGAATTTTGTTGGTTCTTGAGCAAAATAGGAGAAAAATCCCTTCAAATGCATTAAGATTTAAATCCAATATGGGTTGAGCCCGTCCGGCCTCTCGGAGAAAGTTCAGTGTTGTTTGACTCGGTTTCGACGGATTTTCAATCCATCGGACCCAGTCCGACCACCACCGGACCCGGTCCGATGGGCTGGCTGGCCAGGCAGATACCTATAAATACTTCTCTCAGCGCTGCGGTCAATCCTTCCGCACGCTAAGTCTTCACAAACTGCCAATTGCCTCCTTCGCTGCCACCACAGAGCCTTCTTTCTCTTCGCCAACTTCTCCACCGCTTTCCGATGGCGCCCAAACGCAGCAAGGATCGCCGTGAGAAGCGCCGTCGCTGGGCAGGTTTTCCCACCTCCGCCCGACGAAGACGCAGCGAGGCGGCTTCAAGTGTTTGTGCCGCCAACCGCCGCCCGGTTCCGCCCAGCACCATGGCGCCGAGCCTCGCGACGGGAGATTATCACCTTCGCTGCGGCGGCGTGGCAAGGGCTCATCCCGCCAGACTCGAATTTTTCTTGGGGGTGCTCGCCTTCTACGAGATCCAGGCGGTGCACCTTCCCCCCAACTCCATCATTGTGCTGGCCATCTTCGTCCACCTCTGCGAGATGTTCGTGGGGACGATGCCAAGCCTCCCACTCTGGCGCCGGCTCTTCGTGCTGCACGCGAGGCCGCGCCCGAGCGGGGCCATCGGGAGCTGCTACTTCACGCTCCGCGAAGCCGCCGCCTTCATCCCTGTCGCGTCCAAGTCCAACTGGAAGGACTGGCACCGACAATGGCTGTACGTGGAGGACTCCAGCGGCTGCGACGATCTTTCTCTTCCTGAGGGTCCCGCGGAGCCCACCGCCAACTGGGGGGCTACGCCCGACGACTCAGCGGAGCTGGAGTTGATGCTGGCGCGCATCGCCGATCTTCGCCGCCGCGGGCTCACCGGAACCCTCGTCGTGGCGGATTTTTTACGGCGCCGACTCTGCCCGCTCCGCATGAGGACTCGCCCCGCCTGGATGTACTATGGCGACAACGATGGAGTCCGCGTCGCCCTCGGCGGTGAGTGCTCTTTTAGTCTTTTGGGTCTCCTGTCTTTCTTGGAATCTTTTTGCTTGCCGACCTTACGGCTTCCTTTCTTGCTCGCCCAGCCGCAGGGAACGTGCCGGACGACGTGCTCCGGGACTGGCTGGCGGGACTACTGGCCCCGCCAACCAGCGACACTTCGCTGCCTGCAGGCATCCTCCCCCTCTGCGACTGGGATCCACGGGAGCGCAACCAACACTTGCGTGCGCTGCCCCCCATGGAGGTCTCTGGTCCTGCGGTCCAAGTGGCACGGGGGCCACTACAGATCCGCGATCCGCCTCCGGCGACCGCCCAAGCTTCCGCGGCCGCCGCTACCTCTGCCGTGGCGGCCGACTCCGACCGCGCTTCCGGGAAGCGCCGCCTCATCCTCGCCGTGGACGACGACGAAGAGGAGGGAGAGACGAGCCCAAAGAGGGCTCGCCCCTCCAATCCTGAGCTTCCGCCGCCACCGCCGGCCCCCTCCAGCGGGGGCCCTGCTGCTACCGCCGCCGCTCCGCCACCGGGCGAGAGCGCGGCGACTCTTCAGGAACTGGCGCCGCCTGCGCCAGTTTCTTCCGCTCCTTCTACGCCGACGCTTCCTGCGCCGGCGCTTGCCGACGCGCCGGCCTCCTTGCCATTGGTGCTTCTGCAGACGGCACCACTCAGCGCCAATACCGCTTGACGGCGGTGATCGCGGCGCGCCACCCCGCCTCCGCAATCAGCGGCTTGGCGCCTCTTCACCAGATTCGGGCGCGCCACTTCAGGTTGGCTTTCCTGCGCTTATGCACATGTCGATTAGGGTTAGTATGCTACACGTTTTTGCATACCGAACCCGTTTGTCCTTCTTGAACAGGCGGACGCTGGGGCATCGAGCTCCGCGCTCCGCGACTTGCCAATTTCACCGCCGCCGCTTCCTTCGACGGGCTCGCTTCATGGCGGCGGAGAGTTCGCCGCGCCGCAGCCGGAGAACCCTCAGCATCACTCGTGGCGCGCCGCCGCCATCTCGCCATGACCGCCGACGCATGCGTTTCGAGGCGCTGCAGACCTCTCCCGCACTGGCAACGCGGAGGAAGCCCTTGCTTGGCGGAGCGATCCGCGGCGAAGCCGCGGCGGGCCTTGGCCAAGAAACCGCCCAAGGAGGCGATGACTTCGCGAGGTCTGCGCAAAGACAAGCCGCGCGCCTCGGCCGCCAAGCAAATCAAGACCTCCGCTCGAACACTTCGAAGCGCCCGAGCCCTCGCCGACATGCTGCGCGACCGCTTACCACGGTTTCCGGACGCCCGCATCCATCTGGCGCATTTTGTATTCTCATTGAGGAGACGGCTGCGTCTGCTGGCGCGCCGTGGGACGAGCCGCCGAAGCCCTGCGCGATCTTCCGGTGGCGATGCGGACGCGGGCGATCGAAGACGGTCGCCAAGGCGCTCTTGAAGCGGCGCGGTTCATCTTGGGCAACTGTCTTGCTCGAGACGCCGCGTTTGATCTCGACGCCGCCACCGGGAGCCTTTTCGCCCACTGGACGGATTGAGCAGCGCTGGTTGACACCGCCACGCAGCAGATCCATGATGGGCGGCGCCGCTCGGCGGAAGATTTAAGACGAGGAGGAGTAGCAAAACTCCCTGTTTATTTTGTTTTGTAACGTTGTTTATCAATGCAAACAAACTTTTGCTCTTTTGTTGTGAGTCTCACTTGAACTTCGCACAATTTTAACTTGCGAAATTGAACTGGGGCATCTGACCGCCAAAGGCTTTAGACTGAACGTTCTGCCGCAAGTGAGCGTTGTTTCCTTAGGCATCTGGTTACTTCAACCCTTATGGCCTCTTTGCGAACCGACCCTAGACGTCGCGTGGCGAGCACTTAGCTTCCGGAAGTGGTCTAGTCGCTGGTGCCGCTGTTGGCGCATTGCCTAGACCGAGCCGACACACCAGGCTAGAACCCGCCTTCCGTCCGCTTCGCCTCGCCCAACCGCAAGTCGTAGGCGTTCGTCCTTGCAACTAAGGGGCCATCAGCCATAAGTACTTTCGCTAATGACTTTCGCGAATGCTTTCTAATGAGACCTTTTAAGGCTAAGCCACCGACGCTAAAAAGCTTTAGACAGAGCTTTCTGCTGAAAGTGAGCGCTTTTTCCTCAGGCATCTGGTTACTTCAACCCTTATGGCCTCTTTGCGAACCGACCCTAGACGTCGCGTGGCGAGCACTTAGCTTCCGGAAGTGGTCTAGTCGCTCGTGCATTGTTGGCGCATTGCCTAGACCGAGCCGACACACGGGCTAGAACCCGCCTTCCGTCCGCCGCCTCGCCTAACCGCAAGAAGTCGAGGCGTTCGTCCTTGCAACTAAGGGGCCATCTGCCTTAAGTACTTTTTTCGCTACCAGCTTTCAACAGAATACTTTCTAACAGACTTGAGGCGAAAAAAGAAACAGATGCCCACAAGGAGACAGAACTTATCTCTTATTGAAGATGGCTTTGTATCTCTTATTGAAGATGGCTTTGTACAATGCAGCCTCCGAGGCGAGCGGTGAAGGAAGAAGACCTCGCCGCTCGGCTCCAAAGGAAGGCCAAAAAAAGGCTTCGAACTGCTACTCACGGTAGAACTTCCTCACCGCCGATGTTCCAAGTGTTCGCCAATTCGCGACCATCCTCGAACGCGAGCCTGACCGAGCTCAAGGGAGATCGAGACCACCTTGAAGGGCCCTCCATTGTGGGAGACAGTTTGTTGCGCCCACCTGCGCTTGATTTTGCGCAGAGCAAGGTCGCCCACAGCCACAGGTTCTCACCCCCACCCGGCCTGCTTGAAAACGGCAAGAAGGCTCGCTGATACTTGGCGGCCCGGATCGCCGCCACATCTCGGATCTCCTCCAGAGATTCACCGCCCCGACGGCGTCGTGGTCTTTGTCTTCGCTGAACGCCACCACCCTTGGGGAGCCGAAGGCGAGCTCTGATGGGAGCACCGCCTCAGAGCCATACACCAGGAAGAAGGGGGTTTCGCCGGTGGCTCTGTTAGGAGTTGTCCGCAGCGCCCACAACACAGTGGGGACTTCTTCAGCCCAGCGCTTGCCACGCTTCTCCAGGCGATCGAACGCCCTTGTCTTGAGCCCCCTGAGTACTTCCGCGTTCGCCCGCTCAACTTGCCCATTGCTCTTCGGATGCGCAACGGAGGCAAAGCACAGCTTGGTACCCAACTCTTCGCACCAGTCTTGGAAATCAGCGCTTTTGAACTGAGCGCCGTTGTCAGTGATGATTCTGTTGGCAACACCGAACCGGACGAAGATGCTCTTCATAAACTTGATAGCCGCTGCGGATGTGATCGCCGGGACAGGCGAGGCTTCAACCCACTTAGTGAACTTGTCGATGGCGATTTAGCGTAAGTGTGTAACCTCCGGCCGCCGCTGAACGGGCCTGAATGTCCAAAGCCCTGCATCGCGAACGACCAGAGAGCGGAATGGTTTGCGGCGCTGGGCGGTCGGTGGATCTGCTTAGCATGAAATTGGCACGCTTCGCATCTCCTCACCACTCAAGGCATCACGGAGGCGAGAGGCCAATAGAAGCCGTGGCGAAAGCTTTCCCAACCAACGCCCGGCCCCAATGGCTCCGTGACATGCCTCTATGGATCTCGAGAGAATTGCACTCCCGCTTCCCGAGTGACGACTTCAGAGAACTCCGTTTGCGCCGGGCGATCTGGTCCCCACCTACCGGGTATGTGGCGCTTGGCCTTATGCGCTAACTTCTCACCGACGCGTCATCGCTGGGATCGCTCCATCCCGCAGTAGGCTAGGATCGGATCCATCCATCGACCTTCCCGGACGAGCGTGACGACGTTTCAGACATTGTCGCGGCAGATTCCGCCGGCTCGGCATTTCCGCCCAACCGCCTCGGCGGTTCTTCCGCCTCCTCTAACCGGGAGCCGCAGCAGATTGGTGACGTCTCCTCCGGATGTGGGAGCTGCGTCTGAGGAAAGCGTCGTCCTCGCCAGATTGGGGCTGCGACGGACGGCGCAGAAGTCTTTCTTCAAAGACCCCACCGAACAGTGCCCTCGATGAAGCGATGCAGGGGCGGTTCATCCGTCATATAGTTGTCGCGGCGAGGGACGCACGGCTCAAACCTCAAAGTACCGCTCCAACCGGCGCACCTCGCCGGGTAGGCCGCCATGATGGGATCCGAGCGGTGAAATTCTTCCGCGCTCGTTGATGACCAGAGAGAGTCGCCTTTACTTGTAGCCGGATGCCAAGTGTCGGCCACCCCGAGCCCGGCAAGCAATCTTCAGATTCGCGAACGTTGTTGGTGGCGCTGAAGTCCAAGACCACCAGTGCCGGACGACATCGCCGATGGAGACACCAGACGACGCCACCAAATTTCTCCGGCCGGAATGAGCCGTCAAGAAGAGAGTCCACGGCGAGGCTGCTGGGGTGTCTTCTTCAGTGTCCGCCGAGTCCACTCACGACGAACTCCGCAAGAGCTTCCTTTGATGGCCGCTCGGGAGCGAACTTGAGATCGAATTCGCGGCTCCATGGCCCACTTGGCGACAAGCGACCCGTCGCCTCGCGGTTGAAGAGGATCTCCCGCAAGGGATGCTTGGTCAACACGTGACTTTCGCCTCGAAGTAGTGGCGTAGCTGGACGCCACAAGACGGCGAGAGCATCTTCGTCTTTGTGAATACCTTATTTCGGCGTCGTGGAGGACCTTGCCGTAGTAAATGGGCGCTGAACGCCTTCTCTTTCCGCCACCAAGCACTGTGACCGACTGCCTGGGGTTTGCTGCAACGTAGAGGAACAGCGGCTCGCCCGGTGCGGGGCGACTCAAGACGGGCGGGAGGTGAGATACTTCTTGGCCGTCGAGCGAACGCCTCGCGCCTCCGCCGCCCACTCAAACTGGTTGGTCTTCTTTAGGAGCTTGAGCGGTGGGAGACTTTATCCCCAGGCGTAGCTATAAACGGCCCAGGAGGTCAAGCAGCCCACCAAGCACTTTGATCCGCCAAGTCGCCTTCTTGACTTCACCACCGGATCATCGACATACACCTCCGTGTTCCGCCCTATTTGGGGTGGTGAGCGATATGCATGGCCCTCGATAGGTTGGGCCTGCATTCTTCGATCAACGCCATCCTTGTGAAGCGGTGAGACGCCCATGGGCATCGAAGGCGTCTTGTCTTCATCTTCTTCGCCATGCTAACTGGTGGTACCCGAGTACGCATCCGTAGCACACCGCCGCACCTCACCGTTGAGTCAACGATAAGATCAATGCGGGCAGCGGGTACGGATCCGCCGCACGCTTTGTTGTGGTCGGTGAAGTCCACGCACATCCTCCAACGCCCGCTGATTTCTTGACGAGGACGGGTTCGCGATCCACAGGATGGGCGACATCGCGACGCGACCCCGCCCTTAAGAGCTTGTCCACCTCTGGCGGATAACTTCGGCGCTTCCACCGACCGCTTCCGGACCTTCTCAGATGACCGGTCGCTACCGGGAACGCCGCCAATTTGTGCTCAATCACCTTCGGGACCCCAGCCATGTCGGACGGTTGCCACGCAAACACGTCTGCGTTAGACTGGAGGAAGGAGACGAGCGCGCCTTCCTATTTGGCGCAAACACGACTCTCCTTTCTTCTGCTTCACGTTGTGGAGGTTGTCTTCTACTCCGGGCTGCTCGAAGGTGCCCTGGAAGTTGGTGATGAAGAGCTCCGAGAGCTCCTTCCATGACCCCACGGACTCCGGGGGCAGGTTCATGAGCCACGAGCGGGCTCCGCCGGTGAGGACCGTCGTACTTTTCGATGGGGGCCGGACGAAACCGTTCCGGCCACTGGACGCGGCGCAGTTCTTTAGAAAAGGCGCGGCACCCGACGTCGAGAGCCTCTCGCTCCTAGACGCGGTCTCGCCCGCCGCCCGTCGCCTAGGGCGGCGCCAAGAAGCGCCACCTCTTGGCCGGGCAGCTCTGGAGCCCTCTTGCTGGTCCTCAAGGCGGCGGCATGTGATCGCGGCTTCGGTCGGGCCCCTGCGGAGCTTGTCACGCAGTCTTCTCCATGCAGCAAGTGGCGGTCCTCCGGTGGGACCGAGATCACGGCCACTGCTGACGCCTGCCCGGCCGAGCCCCGTAGGGTCGCCGCTCTTGTCGTCTTTGGCCCCGCCTCACCAGAGATCTGCGAGAGGAGTGCGAGGGCAACAAAGAACGGAGGAAGCGGAAACACCGGTTCCCACGCCCTCCGAAACATGGCACCACCGCCGCGGCGGCATCGACGTAGCGGGCCAGGCTGGCCAACCACGGCGCCGCCGGGGAGTCCAGAGTCACTGGAACCGGTGAGTTCTCCAAAGAAGGCCACGCCGCATGGAGGTTCTCGGTCGAGTGCACTCCCCAAGGCGGCGGCCGCCCTAGTTTGGCCGGGGCGGCTGCTTTCCGCCAGGGTTCCGACCCTTGGCGGGCGGCTACCGCCCGGGTGATCCACCGCCATCGCCGCGTCCGACTCCGTGGCGGCGGCTCTAGCGGCCGCTTCCTGCTCCACCGCGGACTGCTGCTCCGCCATCGCCGCCTGAAGAAGGGTCGAAGAGCTTGAACCGATGCTAGCACACCCCTACGGGCGCGCCATCGACGGCGTGTTCTCCGCTCAACCCGCTGCGGATCACACCCTGGTCGATTTTCATCGCCGACCAACTCGATCAAGCTCGGTTCGATTTGGCGTCGGGCACAACAAGGAGCGACTCGCAGATTTACCTGAGTTCGGACCCCTCGCGGGTAATAGTCCTACTCTGCTGAGCCTTAGCTCTTTTTCGATTGTGGTTGAATGGGAATGTGTTTTGTGGTGCTTGTGAACTACGTGTGTTCGAACTTCTTTTGCTCGTCCTCCTCCCCTTTTATACAAGCCTCGAACCGACGGAGAGAGCCGGGGGAGGGGTAGGCAGTACAATACTCTACAGTATTCGGGCAAGACAGGTGAGACACGACAGAGAGCAGCGTGCGCAGCACTGCGCCCGGCGGCGGCGCCCTCGCGTGCCATGGCGACCTCGACCAAGACAGACACACCGATGAGACTGCGGGCGGGGCCCAGCCTGCTCCTCCTGACGCGGGCGATCATCTCAAGCAAACCTTCTCTCTGCCGGTCAATTCTTACTGCCATAAGTGGCGGCCGCCGGACTGCAAGGGTCATCAGAAGGTAATCATTTCTTCACCGTCTATCCGCGACGTGATGTCGCATTAAATGCGCTCGTCCTTCGGCAGGGAGCCTTCGCCGGAAGACTCCTTCAGAACACTCCGCCTGCGGGCCCCACTCGACGCGTGGGACCCTCGCTGGTCTTGAGAGGGGCTCACCACGCGCACCCGCTGGCGTGGGGCCCTCGCCGATCTTGAGAGGGCTCGCCGACGCACCCGCCTGGCGTGGGGCCCTCGCCGATCTTGAGGAGGGCTGCGCGCCGCGGCTGGGCCTGATCGCCCGCCTGACGCGTAGGACCCTCTTGGCCTCCTGAGGGGCTCGCCCACGCACTGGGGCCTGATCGCCCGCCTGACGCGTGGGGCCCGCCTTGTCTTCTCAGGACTCTTTGTACCCCGGTATTTTTTACACCGACAGGTACCCCAAGGGAGCGCGTGTTGAGCTTCTTGGCTATTCCGACTCGGATTATGTCAGTTGCAAAATTGATCGCAAAAGCACCTCGGGGTTGTCACTTACTAGGGCGCTCACTCGTGTCATGGGCTTCGAGGAAGCAAAACTCCGTGGCGCTATCTACCGCGGAAGCGGAATATGTAGCGGCGAGGAGTTGTTGTGCTCAACTCTTGTACATGACACGGATGCTTAGTGACTTTGGGCTAAAATTTGAAAAAGTGTCTCTTCTTTGTGATAATCAAAGTGCGGTAAAAATTACCAATAATCCGGTTCAACATTCCCGTACCAAGCACATCGATATCCGTCATCACTTCATTCATGATCATGTTGCCAAGGGTGACGTTGTGCTTGCGTACGTGAGAACGGAGGATCAATTAGCGGATATCTTTACCAAACCCTTGGATGAGGCACGGTTTTGCAAACTAAGAAGTGAAGTAAACATACTAGATAGCTCCAACGCGCGTTGATTATTTCTCATTTGGATTTTTTGGGTCTTATTTGAATTCTTTCGATTACTCTTTGACCCATGTCACATTTAAAGGGAGTTTGAGTTTAGCTTATAATTTCACAACTCTCATTTATTGTGAAGAAATTAATTTGTTTTGAGTTAGCACATTTTGCACTATATTTTAGACCAAAACAAATTTGAGCCTCATAGTATATCTCATATCCTCTTACCATTTCAAAATTCTCTAAATTCGAAAACTCATCCCTTTGAGAAATGCTTCATTTGAATAAACCTTTTAATATAAATTTCTTACTTGTTTCAAAGGTTTAGAAAATGCTTTGATAAAATAAATAAATAAAAAAATAAAACCTAAGTGCTTAAACTCTAAAATGGACCGTATGCTTGAATTGACACGTCAATTGCATTATCAAGACATATTTTGGGTCCATACATTCCCCGGATCACAAGATCAAAATTTGAGTTTGAAGGTGGATGTTGTTTAGAATTGACCTTATATATATCTCATCCCTTCAAAACTAAGCCCTTCGAAATTGCACCGAAAATTGCTCCAAAATTGGAATTTTGTTGGTTCTTGCGCAAAATAGGAGAAAAATCCCTTCCAATGCATTAAGATTTAAATCCAATATGGGTTGAGCCCGTCCGGCCTCTCGGAGAAAGTCCGGTGTTGTTTGACTCGGTTTCGACGGATTTTCAATCCATCGGACCCAGTCCGACCACCACTGGACCCGGTCCGATGGGCTGGCTGGCCAGGCAGATACCCAGTCCGAAGGAGTTAACTGTCTATAGTTCTGCGCGCAGATGGCTCTGTCGGACCCGGTCCGATGACTGGATCGCGGCCCTATATTCTGATCCGTACCTCTCTGTCTTTCCTCTCTCTCCTCATTTGCCCTATCTCTCTTCCTCTTCCCAGGCCGCCGCCCCTCACTTCCTTCGATGGTGCGGCTCCTTCGGCGAACTCCGGCGACCATCTTCACCATATCCGGCCTCCCCTCGCACTCCTCTTCGATTCCCACCGCGGGGATCCTCGAGAGGCGTCTCGATCTGTGCATGGCTTCTCTCTCAAGCTCCTCTCCTCTTCCCTACCGGAAGAGGCCTTGGAGACTCATCTGCATGCACGGCGGGGTTGGCTTCTGTCTAGGATCGGTAAGCCGCCTTGTAAGTTCTCCATTGTCGTCTTCCCATTTCTCTTCTTAGTGCTAGGTTTTGAATCATGTTTTCCCGCGCTCGTGTATTAGGCCTTGTGGAGTGGTTGGAGAACTTGGGTCTTTAAGTTCACCGGAGCAGATCGATGTCTCGGTGTCTCAGAAACTTGGGCAAGGCAATTGCAAGAGCAATGGGCACTGGGGGCAGTGGCAGTCAGGGCGGCAGAGGTGATCGAGACGACACTGCGTCTGTGGGCAATTTTGCACCTCCTCGCACTAGGAGGGGCACCCAGCAGCAGCGACAGCGACATCGTGATGCCGTGGATTGGACTCAGCGGCTTGCGGGGGAATCGTTTGTGACCATCGACGACGACAATGATGAGGATTGACGGCGCGTTCACCGCTCAACCACCGCGGATCACACCCCTGGTCAGATTTCTATCCTGCTAGCCTATCGGCCGAGCTCAGTTCGATTTGAGCGTGGGACGCAGCAACGAGCAACGAACGGGGATTACCCAGGTTCGGACCCCCTCGCGGGTAATAGTCCTACTCCTGCTGAGCCTTAGCTCCTTTCTGGTTGTGGTTGAATGGAATGTGGTTACAGAATGCTTGTGAACTGTGTGTGTGAAAAACGCACGTACCCCCACCCCTCTGTCTCCATCCCTTTTATACAAGCCTTGGACTGGCGGAGAGAGCCGAGGGGGTAGGCAGTACAGTATTCTTAGTACACTGACGAGACACGACAGAAGAGACGAAAACGTCCGCTGCTCACGCTGAAGCGGCGCCGCCTCGCGTGCCGCAGTGGCCTCTCGCCCGCCTGACACACCGGTGAGATCATGGGCGGGGCCCACTGCCCTCCCGACGCGGCGGCCATCTCAAGCAAACCTTCTCTCTCACGGGTCAATTCCATTTGCGCCCGGTGGCGGTACCGCCAGACTGCAGGGTCATCAGAAGCGGTAATCATTTCTTCACCGTTTATCCGCGTGATGTCGCGACAATGCGCTCGCCCTTCGCAGCAGGAGAGCCTTCGCCGAAGACTCCTTCGAACGCCGCCACGCGGACCCCGCTGCAGTGGGGACCTCGAAGGCCGAGGGAGGCCCGCAGCGCGCCCGCTGGTGCGTGGGGCCCTCGCCCGGGCTAATGGGCTCGCCACACGCTGGGCTCTGCCGCCCGCTCGACGTGTGGGGCCTCGCCTAGTCTTCTAGGGCTGCGCCACGTGGCTGGGCCTTGATCGCCCGCCGACGCGTGGGGCCGCCTGGTCTTGAGGGCTCTCGCCAGCGCCTGGGCCTTGCTTTCGCTCGCCGACGTGGGGCCCGCTGAAGGTTGAGGGCTTCGCCATCGCTGGGCCTTGTTTCGCCCGACCGACGTGGGGCCGCCTTTGTTGAGGGGCTCGCGCCATGTGTTGGGGCCTTGATCGCCCACCTGACGCGTGGGGCCCGCCTGAAGCGCTGAGGGCTCGCCCATCTTGTTGGGGCCTTGCTTCGCCCGCCGACGCGTGGGGCTCCGCCTTATGAGCGCTGAGGGGCTCGCCATGTGTTGGAGCCTTGATCGCCCGCCGGCGTGGGGCCCGCTCGAAAGCCGAGGGCTCACCTGCTGGGGCCTTGATCGCCCACCGACGTGGGGCCCGCCTAATCTTCTCGGGACTCTTTGTACCCGGTATTTATTACACCTCAGTAGCCCTCGGGTCCACCATGATACGTGAACCGTCAACAAGAGACTTTTTTCCGCTTTCAGCGGCGGAGGCGAATCGTGGGGGCCCACCTTCTGGCGGCCAGACGCCGATTCTCCACTGCGCGACAATCTTCCTTGGGTAACCACGCGCCGCTGGAAATCGAACGCGGGGCAATGATAAGCAGCAGCTGTGGGGACGGAATCCAAACCGTCGCTCGCGCTTTGCTTATAACATTTCCTTTGGCGCCACGGCTAATCCTTCCGCACGCTAAGTCCTCAAACTGCCCTTCACCTTCTTCGCCGCTGCCTCAGAGCCTTCTTCGCCGCCGCCACTTTCTTTTTTCGCCAACTCTTCCACCGTTTTCCATGGCGCCCAAACGCGGCAAGGGTCGCCGCGGGGACGCGCCATCGTCTGGGCCTATCTTGCCCGCCTCTGCTGTCGACGAGGATGTGGCGACGCGGCTCCAAGGGTTCGTGCCGCTCACCTCCATCCGGTTCCGCGCCGGCACCATAGTGCCAAGCCCCCGCGACGGGGAAATCGTGACCTTCACCTGGGCGATGCTGGCGGGGCTCGTCCCGCCGTACTCAGAGTTCTTCCTGGCAGTGCTTGCCTTCTACGAGATCCAGGAGACGCACCTTCCCCCTAACTCTGTCGTGGCCCTGACCATCTTCGTCCACCTATGCGAGATGTTCGTGGGGACGATGCCAAACCTCCCGCTCTGGCGCCGGCTCTTCACGCTGCACGCACGGTCGCGCCCGAGCGGGGCTATTGGAAGCTGCTACTTCACGCTCCGCGACGCCGCCGCCTTCCTCCCGGTCACGGTCAAGTCCAAGCTGGAAGGATCGGCACCGCCAATGGTCAGACGTGGAGGACTCCGATGGTCGCGACGACCTTGACCTCCCCGATGGTCCCGTGGAATCCCTTGCCACCGGGATCTTCGCCGACGACGCAGCTGAGCCGAGGGAGATTTGGGCGCATCGCTGAGCTCCACCGCAACGGGCTCACCGGAACCCACGTTGCGCCGGATTTTTTGCGGCGCCGCCTCTGCTCGCTCCGCATGAGGACGGAGCCCGCCTTGTCCCCGGAGGTAAATGCTCCTTCAGTCTTTTGGGTTTCTTGTCTTTTTGGAATGTCCTTTCTTTTGACACCTTGTGACTTATGGCTTCTTCTTCTCTCTTGCGCCCGGCCCACAGGAACGTCTTGGGAGAACGTGTTCGGCGGTGGCCGGGTTTTGAGCTCTTGACCGCGCCGGGCGATATCTCTTCTCGGAGACCATTCGCCCCTCTCTGCGATCGATCCACGGAGCGCAACCAGATTTGCGCTGGTTGCCCCCCATGGAGGTCTCTGGTCCGGCGGTCCAAGTGGCCCGGGGACCACTGCAGATCCGCGATCCGCCTCCGGCCGCGCGAAGCTTCGCGCTGCTGCCGCTCTGGCGTGGCGGCCGACTCCGATCAAGGCTCGGGAAGCGCCGCCTCATCTCGCCGACGATGACGAGGAGGAGAGGGAGCCCAAAGAGAGCCCGCCCTCGCCCCTGAGCTCTTGCCGCCTCCTCCGGCCCCCTCAGATGGGGAGCCTGCCGCTGCTTGCCGCTGCCGCCCGCCTCGGCGGCGCGGCGACTCTTGTGAAGCGGCGCCGCTGCGCCAGTTTCTTTGCTCCTCTGCGCTAACGCCTCCTGCGCGGCGCTACGGCTGCCGCGCCTGGCGCGCCGCCGCCGGCGCTTCTGAATCTGGCCCCTCACGCCGGCCCTTGCTCTGACGGCGCTAACCGTGTGTAGCGCTGCCGCTTCATGACCTAAGCGGCTTGACGCCGCCTTCTTCAACCGCTTTACTGGCGCGCCATGCCGGTAGCTTCCTCGCACTTATGCACACTTTATGTTAGGGTTAGCATGCCGCATGTTTCGCATACTGAACCTGTTTTCATTTATCTTCATTAGATAGAGTGGACGCTGGCCTCAAGCTCTATCTCAAGACGACTCGCCATTTCGGCTCGCGCGGCTCTTCGACGGAGGCGAGGCTGCCGCCGCGGAGATCGCACGGAGACGAGGTGGGGAACCTCCGCCGTTGCCGCGGTACGCCAACGCCATGGGTGCCATTGCGCCCGGCGTCGGGCGCTGAGGCGCGCTCGTGCCCACACTGGCGGCACGGAGGGCGCTTTAACCTGCGTCGCGGACCGTCGGCGAAGGCGCGCGGCGCTGGAGCGGGGACGCGCCAGAGGAGACGGGCGGCGCGAGCTGAAGCGGCGCAAGCGCTGCCGCCTCCGCCACCAAAGCTGTCGAAGACCTCCGCTGGGCACTCGAAGCGTCTTCGTATCTCGCCGACATCCGCGCGCCGCCTACCACAACCGGGGCGTTCTGTACCGGCTGGCGTTACCTTGTATTCTCCGCTGAGGAGACCGCGCGCAATATGGGGCCGTGGGGGCGCGCCGGCCGAGGCCTGCGCGATCTCCGGTGGTGCTGCGGCGCTGGCGATCGAAGATGGTCGCCACGGCGCTCGGCAAGCCTTGGTTCGTCTTGGGCAAGCGCCTTGCCCAAAACACCGCGTTGACCTCGACGCCGCCACCAGGGAACCTTCGCGGCAGCTGGACCGGTTCGAACAGTCGCGGATTGACGCCGCCGCCAACCGCGTCTCTATGATGGGCGGCGCTGCGCCAGCAGAGGGCAACGAAGATGAAGACGAGGAGTAGACAAATTCCCTCATCTGTTTTTGCCCTGTACAGATCCTGTTAATGCAAACTTTTGCTCTTTTGTCGTGAATCTCGATCAAACTTCGCGCAAACTTTTACTTGCGAAATGAACTGGGGCACCCAAACGCAAAGAGCTTTAGACAGAGCGTTCCGATGAAAGTGAGCGCTTTTTCCTTAGGCATCTGGTTACTTCAACCCTTACGGCCTCTCGGCGAACCGACCTTAAACGTTGCGTGGCGAGAGCTTAGCTTCCGGAAGTGGTCTAGACGCTGGTGCCGCCGTTGGCGCATTGCCCAGACCGAGCCGACACACCAGGCTAGAACCCGCCTTCCGTCCGCCTCGCCTCGCCCAACCGCAAGTTTAAGCGTTCGCCCTTGCAACTATGGGGTCATCAGCCTTAAGTACTTTTTCACTACCAGCTTTCAACAGAATGCTTTCTAACAGACTTTTTGCGGCTAAACAACTGATCGCCAAAAGTTTTAGACAGAATGTTCTGCTGCAAGTGAGCGCTTTTTCCTTAGGCATCAGGTTACTTCAACCCTTATGACCTCTCGGCAAACCGACCTTAAGCGTTACGTGGCGAGCACTTAGCTTTCGGAAGTGGTCTAGTCATTGGTGCGTCGTTATGATTGCCTGCATCGGCGGACACACCAGCTAGAACCCGCCTTCCGTCCGCCTCGCCCCGCCCAGCAAGCTTAGCGTTTGCTCTTGCAATTAAAGGGCCATCAGCCTTAAGTACTTTTTCGCTACCAGCTTTCAACAGAATGCTTTCTAACAGACTTTTAGGCGAAAAAGAACGAGATGCCTGAGGAGACAGAACTTATCTTTATATTGAAGATGGCTTTGTACAATGCAGCCCCGAGGCGAAGCGGGAAGGAGGAAGACCTCGCCTTTCGGCTCGAAGGAAGGCCAAAAAGCTCTTGGAACAGCTACCTACGGTAGAACTTCCTCACCGCTCGACGCTCCAAGTGTTCGCCAATTCGCGACCATCCTCGGCGAGCCTGACCGAGCTCAGGTGGGAGGCGAGACCACCTTGAAGGGCCCTCCCATTGGGGAGGCAGTTTGTTGCTTGACTGCGCTTTGATTTTCTTGCAGAACAAGGTCACCCACTACGGTGTTCTCTCACACCGCTTTGCTTGATAACGGCGCGATTGCTCGCTGATACTTGGCGGCCGGATCGGCCGCTCATCTCGATCTCCTCCAGAGATTTACTTCATCCGGCGACGCGGTCGTGGTCTCCGTCTTCGCTGAAACGCCGCCACCCTTAGGGACCCAAAGGCGAAGCTCGATGGGAGCACCGCTTCGAGCCATACACCGGAAGAAAGGGGTCTCGTCGGTGGCTCTGCTGGGAGTTGTCCGCAGCATGGCGCCCTGTCTGATGGGGACTTCTTCCGCCCAGCCTGCCGCGCTTCTCGAGACGGTCGAAAGCCCTTGTCTTGAGCCCTCGAGTACTTCGCGTTGTTCGCTCCACTTGCCCATTGCTCTTTGGATGTGCAACGAGGCAAAACACACTTGGTACCCAGCTCTTCGCACTGATCTTGAAATCGGCGCTCTTGAGCGAAGCGCCGTTGTTGGTGATAATCTCATATGGCGGCCAACCGGACGAAGATGCTCTTCATGAATTTTATAGCTGCGCAGCGACGTGATCGCCTGGATCGGGCGTGGCTTCAACCCACTTAGTGAACTTGTCGACGGCGGCAAACAGATGAGTGTAACCTCCGTCGCGCGCGGAACGGGCCCAGATGTTCAAATTTCTGCATCGCGAACGGCCAGAGAACGGAATGGTTTGCGGCGCTGGGCGGTCGGTGGATCTCGCTTAGCATGAAACCGCACGCCGCATCTCCTCACCGGCTCGAAGGCATCCCGAGGGCAGAGGCCAATAGAAGCCGTGGCGAAAGCTTTCCCAACCAACGCCGGCCCCTCTGAATGGTTCCCGCACATGCCTCCATAGATCTCGAGAGAATTGCACTCCCGCTTCCGAGTGACGACTTCAAGAGAACTCCGCTTGTGCCCTAGCGATATAGGTCCCCACCTACCGTATGTAGCGCGCGCCTTATGCTGCGCTATCTTCTCACCGACGCGTCATCGTCGGGATCACTCCGTCCCGCAGTAGGCTAGGATCGATCCATCCATCGACCTTCCGGACGAGCGTGGACAGCGTTAGCATTGTCGCCGACGTACTCTACCGGCACGGCATTTCCGCCTCAACCGCCTCAAGCGGTTCTTCCGCCACCTCCTCCAACCGGGGCGTGGCGAGATTGGTGACGTCTCCTCCGAAGTGGGAGCTGCGTCGAAGCGTCGCCCCCGCCAGATTGGGGGCTGCGACGGACGGCCGCGTGAGTCGTTCTTCAAAACCCCACCGAACAGTACCTTTGACGAGGCAATGGGGCGATTCATCCGCCATGTAGTTGTCGCGCGAGGACGTCGCGCGGTCGAAACCCTCAAAGTGCCGCCCAACCGGCGCACCTCTCGCGAGTAGGCCGCCATGACGGGATCCGGCGGTGAAATCCTTCCTCGCTGGTTGATGACCAGAGAGAGCCGCTTTACTTGCGTAACCACGGATGCCGAGGGTCGGTTACCCCGAGCCCGGCGAGCAGCCTCTTCATATTCGCGACGTTGTTGGTAGCGCGAACTCCAAGACCACCAGGCTTTGGACAATGTCGCCGTGGGAGACACGAGCGACACCGCGGCCCCTCAAGCGGAACGAGCCGTCAAGAAGAGAGTCCACGGCGAGGGCTGGGACGTCTTCACTTCGTGGTCCGCCGAGTCCACTCACGACGAACTCCGCTAGAGCTTGCCCTTTGATGGCCGCTCGGGAGCGAATTTGAGGTCGACTGCCAGCTCCATGGCCCACTTGGCGTGCGGCCCGTCGCCTCGCGGTTGAAGAGGATCTCCGCAGGGGTACTTGGTCAAGACGGTGATTTCGCCCGAAGTAGTGACGCAGCTTCCGGACGCCACAAGACGGCGTAGAGCATCTTCTCGTCTTTGTGAATACCTTGTCTCGGCCGTGGAGGACTTCTCACGACGAGTAGATGGGCGCTGACACCTTCTCTTTCCGCCACCAAAGACGCATGGTGACCACTGGGGTTCGCCGCGACATAAAGGATCAGCGGCTCGCCTGTCCGGGCGACCAAGACGGGCGGGAAGTGAGATACTTCTTGACCCGTCGAGCGCCTCCCGCGCCTCCGCCGTCCACTAGAATTGGTTGGTCTTCTTTAGGAGCTTGAGTAGGGGAGACTTTTATCCCCAAAGCGAAGTTATAAAGCGCCCAAGGAGGTCAAGCACCCACCAAGCAATCTGATCTGCCAAGTCGCGTCTGGGCTTCATGTTCTCGATCGCCCGCGATCTTGTCGGTTCGCCTCAATCCCCCTCCGGGAGACGAGGAAGCCTAGCGGTTGTCTGACGGAACGGCGAATACACACTTCTCAGGGTTGAGCTTGATGCAGTACTTCCTCAAGTTGGCGAAGGTTTCTTCTAGGTCGCCGATCAACTCCGCCGCCTTCTTGGACTTCACAACCAGGTCGTCGACATACACCTCCAGGTTCCGCCCTATTTGAGGGCGGTGAGCGATATGCATGGCCCTCTGGTAGGTCGGGCCTGCATTCTTCAATCCGAACGCCATCCTTGTGTAGCAGTAGACGCCCATGGGCGTCACGAAGGCGGTCTTGTCTTCATCTTCTTCGGCCATGCTAATCTGGTGGTACCCGGAGTACGCATCCAGAAAGCACAGCTGCTCGCACCCTGCTGTGGAATCGACGATGAGATCAATGCGGGGCAGCGGGTACGGGTCCTTTGGGCATGCCTTGTTGAGGTCGGTGAAATCCACGCACATCCTCCACCGCCCGTTGGATTTCTTGACGAGGATGGGGTTCGCGAGCCACCTGGGATGGGCGACACTGCGAACGACCCCCGCCCTTAAAAGCTCGTCCACCTCAAGGCGGATAACTTCCTGGCGCTCAACCAACTGCTTCCGGACCTTTTGCATGACCGGTCGCGCGCCGGGGAACGTTGCCAACTTGTGCTCAATCACCTCCCTGGGGACCCCAGCCATGTCGGACGGTTGCCAAGCAAACACGCTGCGTTAGATCGAGGAAGGAGACGAAGCGCCTTCCTATTTGGCGCCGAGAGGCGCCCACCGAACGGTCTTAACCTCCCGTGGAGATCGCCTTAACCTCCCCGGACGAACCAGGGGAGGCACGGATCTTCGCCGGAGGAGCTCCCAGAGTCGAAGCCTCGGCCTTCTGGGCGCCGATTGCCCCCGCCAAAGCGAGAGCGTCCTTGTCGCAGCGAGCGCCTCGGCGTCCACCTTCAAGACGATGGGGCCGGCTGGCCCTGAAATCTTCACCACCATGTACGCATAGTGGCAAGCCGCCATGAACTTGGTCGGCGCCGGCCGACCCAAGATGGCATTGTACGGAGGTCGAAGTCCGCCACCGAACTCGAGCATCTCGGTGTGGAAGTTGTCGGACCTCCAACGCCACCGGAGGTCGACGCGCCTCAGCCGGACGGACTCGGCCTTCGCGCGATGTCAAGAACGGGGCGCGGGCTAAGCTCTCGCCGCTGGATCTCGAGCGCCTTGGCGACCCGGCGGACAGAGGTTGAGGAGCTCTCCGTCTACCAGACCGCCCTAGCTTTACATTTCGGACCCGGGCGCAACCACGATCGGGAGATGTCCCGGCCGGGCGGTATCGCCGGTGATCGGCTCGACCAACGCGACGGTCGCTCCGACCACGCCACCGCTTTGTCGACCCAAAGTCGGCACGGCGGCGCACACCTCCCTCATCGCACGCTTAAAGCTAGCGTGGGACGGATAGGTGGCCGATCCGCCGTGGATAACGGCAACTTCGCTCACTTTGTTGAAAACCCGTTGCCGCTTCTTTGCCCTTGCCGCGCCGGACGCCTGCGCTGCTCGTGAACGCGCTTGTCCACCAACTTGCTGATGACATGGCAATCCGCCAAGTCGTGGGAGCTGTTGCGGTGAATGGGACAGTAAGCCCCTCCGCTCCACTCGCGGGGGCGACGGTCTCGCCCCTCGTCGCGGCCGCGGGGCCGTCGCGCCACGGTGATCGCCATGGCGCCGCCGCTGCCACCCTGCGGGACCGCTCCGCCCGGCGCCGTGACCTCCTCCTTTCTTCGCTTGCGCGCCCATCATGCGGCGGCCATTGTTGTTGTTGTCGTTGTCGTCGTCGCTTTCGGCGGCCATGACCTGCCCGGTCTCGCCGCTTTGCGCTTCTTCTTGTCCTTGCCGCTGGATTTTTGAAGTCCGGCCTCGCCCTCAGAGCTGTCCCCGCCAGGTACCGGGCGGAAGCGAGCCTCCGCATGAAGGGCGCACTTGTGCGCCAGGGTGAAGAGCTCTTCCGTCGCCTTGATCTTGCGGGTGGCCATCTTCTCCTTGACCCTGGGGTCTCGGGAGCCTCTCCTAAAGGCCGTGACAACGGCGTCGATGGAGATGTCAGGAATGGTATTGCAAACCTGAGTGAAGCGCCGGATATAGTCGCGCAGCGACTCTCCTTTCTTCCGCTTCCACGCCAGGAGGTCGCCCTCGACTCCGGGCTGCTCGAAGGTGCCCCGAAGTTGGTGATGAAGAGCCCGAGAGCTCCTTCCATGACCCCACGGACCGGGGCAGGTTCATGAGCCACGAGCGGGCTCACGGTGAGGATCTGGGAAGTAGTTCGCCAGAACCTTCCCCGATCCTCCAGCCGGCTGCATCACCGTAGTGTAGATCTGCAAAAATTCGTCAGGGTTGGTGGAGCCGTCGTACTTCACGATGGGGTGGGCCGGAACCTCTCCGGCCGCAGCTCCTTCGAAAAGGCGCGGCAGCCGACTTCTGGAGCCTCCTGCTCCTGGATGCGCACTCCATCCCGCCGTGCCCGCCGTCCGGACGGCGCCAAAGAAGCGCCGCCTTCCCTGGAGGAGACAACACCGCGGGAACCCTCCTGGTCCCCACGGGCGGCAGCGTCGGCGCGGTCGCGCACCCGGTCGTGCTGCCTGCGGAGCTTGTCGCGCAAGTCTTCTCCATGTCGTAGATGGCGGTCCTCCAGGTGGGACCGAAGATCCCGCCTACCGCACGCGCTGCTGGCGAACCCCCGCAGAGTCGCCGCTCTGTCATCTGGCCCGCTCCCTCACGCCAGGAGATCCGTGGGAGGGGAGCGGAGAAGCCAAAGAACGGGAGGAAGCGGAAACACCGGTTCCCACGCCCCCCGCAACTTGCACCACCGCCGCGGCGGTATCCACGTAGCGGGCCAAACTGGCCAGCCACGGAGCCGCCGGAGAGTCCGGAGTCACCGGAACCGGTGGGTTGTCCAGCAGGCCTCGCGCGTGGAGGTTACTCTGGCCGGGTGCACTCTCCAGGGCAGCGCCGATTAGCTTGGCCGGGCGATCGCCGCCGGTGATTCACCGCCATTGCCGCCGCCGACGCCGCGGCGCGCTCTAGCGGCCGCCTCGTCCATCGCGATCGTTGATCCGCCATTTCCGCTGAAGAGAGGTCGAAGAACTCGAACCGAAGCTAGCGCTCCCCTACCTGGCGTGCCACTGACGGCGTGTTCACCGCTCAACCACCGCGGATCACACCCCTGGTCAGATTTCTATCCTGCTAGCCTATCGGACGAGCTCGATTCGATTTGGCGTGGACGCAAAGAAAGAGCAACACACGGGATTACCGTGTTCGGACCCCTCGCGGGTAATAGACCTACTCCTGCTGAGCCTTAGCTCTTTTCTGGTTGTGGTTGAATGGATGTGGTTACAGAATGCTTGTGAACTGTGTGTGTGAAAAACGCACGTACCCCCTCCCGTATCTCTCCATCCCTTTTATACAAGCCTTGGACTGGCGGAGAGAGCCGAGGGGGTAGGCAGTACAGTATTCTTAGTACACTGACGAGACACGACAGAAGAGACGAAAACGTAGCGGCAATCATTTCTTCAGCTGTCTATCCGCGTGTGATGTCGCATTAAATGCGCTTGTCCTTCGCAGCAGGGAGAGCCTTCGCCCAGAAGACTCCTTCCGCAACGCCGCCACGCTGGCCCGGCTGCGGTGGGGACTTTACGCAGCGCCGAGGGCTCGCCAGCGCGCACTTCGCTGGTGCGTGGGGCCCTCGTCCGACGCGCTAATGGGCTCGCCCACGCTGGGCTCGCCGCCCGCCGACGTGTGGGGCCTCGCCTAGTCTTCTAAGGGCTCGCCGCGCGTTGGGGCCTTGATCGCCTCGCCGACGTGGGAGCCGCTGAGCGCCGAGGGCTCGCCACACGCCGGGCCTTGCTCGCCCGCCGACGCGTGGGGCCCGCCTTGAGGCCGAGGGCCCGCTTGAGCGCCGAGGTCGCCCACGCTGGAGCCTTGATCGCCACCGACGCGCGTGGGCCCGCTTGAAGTCTTGAGGGCTCGCCCACACGCTGGGCCTTCATCGCCACTTGACGCGTGGGGCCCGCCTGAGCGCCGAGAGGCTCGCCACGCCACGGGCCTTGATCGCCTGGCCGACGCGTGGGGCCCACTGAAGGCTGAGGGCTCGCCACGCCACTGGGCCTTGATCGCCCGCCTGACGCGTGGGGCCCGCCTAATCTTCTCAGGACTCTTTGTACCCCGGTATTTATTACACTGACAAGGATTATGTCGATGAGGCTCAACAGGAGGACACCACTGCATCTGAGACATTAGTTCCTGAGGATGAGCCCGTTGATGATAATGTGCTACTCCTAAGCATGGAGGTGTTGAGAAGGAAGCGGGCTGTCACACAAGATAGGTGTTTCCCTGAGAATAGAGAGGACACCAATGACTTTCGGTTCCATACTAAGTTCCAGAAGAAGCTCTTTTTGTGTTTCTCCAGACCGCAGAAGAGCTCACAGGACCCACATTATATTGATTGGCATGAGATCACCACTTTCATGGGGCCCAGTATATACAACTATTTCAATACCACTCCCGGTCTGGTAGATCTTTTATCCAATACTCAACTGACATGGGGGGAGGAGAGGCATTGTGAGTTCTTCGCTACTGTGTTGCCTGCTAATGATCAGTCGGAGTTTAGTTATTATCATTCGATCAACGGCAGGGTTCACGGTCTATCTTTTACTAAGATGAATTACGCTCTTGGCACCCCTGACAATGGAGCTGATCTGCATGGCTTAGCTTTTGACACTGGCATGTGGTCTGCTCGGTATCCACCAGAGGAGGACATTCTTTTTATGTATCTGGACCCAGAGGCAGATGACTACAACATTGAGAAGTCCAATCAATTGAGGGCAGAGCCAGCTTTGATGCATGTTATACTGAGGCGCACACTATTTGTGCGACGGGGAAACAGAGATCGGATTCCCCCTATTATTAGCTAGTTTATGCTATACCTTTTCAAGGGGAGTTTAATCAACATTGGAGCCACCTTGTTTGGAGAATTTGATGATGCTATTTACAGGGAGGTTAATAGGTCATTGCCACTTTGACCATATATTGGACTATTGCTTTCTAGAACTGGCCGGGTACCTGAGGCGGAAGTTAGTCAGTGGGATAAGAAAATCAGAAAACACCAGATGAAGCAGTTCTTGTCCGCTCTTGTCAGCAGGCCAAAGGTTGGCGATACTCCTCCGGGTTCCCCTCCGACACCGGCACCTACATTTGCACCTCCGCCTGCTCCTGCTACTTCAAATGTCCCTATGGGCGATGCGCCTGCTGCTTCAGGTGCCCACATGGGAGGATATGGCTACCCCGCAGCTCCTCCGCCATGGTTTGATCTGAGTCCCTTGCTGCATGAAGTGCAAGCCCTTCGAGCTGATCAAAGCAACTATCAGAGGGAAATGCGAGCGGATATGACTGCATTCAGAACTGATATCTCAGTAGAGATAGCTGCCACTCGGCAACAGCTGAACACTATGGTTGGTCAGCAAACTTATTTACAGGAAGAGCTTGGAGTGATGAAATCGACGATGATGCATATGGGCACTCACTTTATGCCCAACACTCCAGGGACACATCCCTTTCAGTGGTATGATCAAGCTCAAAGTGATTATCAAGAGTATATGCGGCAATCTCAGCAGGCCCCTCAGCCAGGATATGCTCAAGCTTCAACTCCTCCTCCTGTTGGTGGTTCTCCATCTCGCTCCGCTAGGTCGAAATCTAAGAGAGCGCGCTCATCTCCTTCTAACAGTCCGGGTGGGCATAGTGGTCAAGGCGGTGAGCGTGAAGATTAAAGAGCTTTTCCCTATGTGTCACTTGTTGACAAAGGGGGCGAAGAATAGATTTGGCTTAGTGGGCTTATTGTGTTGGTGTTGGTTTCTAGTACTTTATTTGGCTTGTTGAACTATTTGTGTTGGTTTGTATTTTCTGCTATGCATGAACTTAGGGGGAGTTTCCTTTCTATTATGCACTCTACTTTGTCGAGGTGTGGATCTTAAATTTGTTATTATGCTTTCCTGTTCATCTTTGTGCTTTGTATCTCTTGTTTCTGCGCTTTTGCACTAACCCTTTTGCAGCTCAAAATATAAGATCTCTATTGGGTTGTCATCAAGTGCCACAACGGGGGAGATTGTGAGCATCATTGAGCCCTAATTCTTTTAGTGGCATTGATGACGTATTCATTTGTGCTAGGGAGTTCTTGGAGTTTTCATGGAACCCTAGCAAGGCTTCGGTGAACTTTTGAGCTGCTTCGAGATGATCTAAACATGACCGGGAGAGTGAAGAGGTCATGTGTAGGTTTAGGAGTAGCTAGGTCTTATTTTTGTCGCCCATGCTTCAAGAGGGGTCTACTCGTTTCGATCGTGCCAAGTCTCTCCTTGCCCTAGCCCTCAAGCCATCCACAAAATATGTACAGATCTCAATCCATTGAAAATCTCCTGAACCGGGTATTTTCTGTGTTCATCGGACCGGGTCCGGTGGCCACCGGACTGGGTCTCCTAGCCCAAACCCTAATTTCAGTTTTCTGTTGATGGTCGGACCGGGTCCTACCCCTCCGGACCGAGTTCGACAGCGCCTGCGTTCCAGCGCCTATAGCTCCGTCGGACCGGGTCCGACCACCGTCAGACCGGGTCTGACAGCGTGTGTGTCAGCCGAGTTTGAGGCATGGTTGTAGCCATCGGACCGGGTCCGATGGTACTGTAACGGCTAGTTTTTGGAGTCTTCCCGAGCTCCAACGACTAGTTCCTCTCCGAGAGGTATTTATTGACATGGGTAGGCAGCCATTACTGAGGTTTGTTGCTCCAGTTCACCTATAGCCATCACCTACTCATCTTAGGGGTGTTCTAGAGCCATTCCTCCACCAATTCATCCACCACCTACCTTCCCCCCAAACCGAGCTTCATGGAAGTCCTTCGATTTGGCATGATCGATTCGGGCTTATTACTCTTGAAGACGGTGTTCTTCTTGGAGGTGTGGGCTTGGGAGTAGGCCTTGACCTGTGGCTACTCTCGAGTCGGTGTGAAGGTGACGGAGTCCACCTCGCCGAAGTGGCGGAACGACTACCGGGGAGTAAGCGAGGCGTGTGGCTCAAGAGGGAGCCGGTCCTTATGCGCAAGGGCTAGCCTCAACGGAGAGTAGAAGTGGTGACTCCGAACTTCGGTGAAACAAATACCGTGTCACCTCTCTTGTCTCATTTACTTTCACATTTATTTCTCGCTTAAATTGCTTGATTGATTTGGTGAGATGAAATAGATTGCTAGTGCGTGCCGTTTAATTTACTTCCGCTTAATAGGGCACTAGAATCTAGATTGGGTCACTCTTAATCTTGTTGCTTAATCAAGTACAACCCAAAGAAATTAAAAATGGCCTATTCACTCCCTAGGTCGTCAAGTTTCTTTCAATCCACCAAGGTTTTAAACTTTTCTTTCGACATGGATATGGAAGGTAGTACACCTGCTCAGCATGGTGAGCAAGTACGAATGAGTTGTGACCTTCAAAGCGTGATTCATGTCTAACTTCTACCAAGCTAAGATTTTTGTTTCGTTGAATTCCTGTTTTGTCGTTGAACCAATCTTTTTGACCGCCAACTTAATCTCCACTATGTTCTAAAGAATACCATAGTACTCTGTCTGTCGACCATCTGCACCCTGTGCGGTAATGACAACTCTACTATTAACCGTGGCGCCTAGAGGACGACTTGCTTATAATGCTGCAGTACGAAAGCGAAATCCATTCACGTCGTAACGCCCAAACTTTCTTGCGGTAGTGCTACTGTGTGATAGCTATCGGAGTTCCTCTTGGACAGTGCCATCACACATACACTGCAAATATTATAATAGTAATTACATGGTAGTTGAATATAGATTATTTAAATTTTAACGTAATAAGAACTATACATGTTGACGAAACCAAGTCATATAACTAGGACCACCACGTAAGCCATTGCGTTGCAAATTATCGAGTTGAGTATTTGTAGGTTGTCTCATTGAATTCCAGTTTTGTTGATCAAACAACCTGCATTTCATTTCATCAAGTTAGAAGCTAACGTCAAAACAAGTTAGAAATTAGTGTAGCGAATTCTTATGTGAAATATTGTTCCATTTCTAATATGTTAGGTGTATAGATATAACATTGCTTCATTTCACTCTTTGTGGGACAACTCTTAAATAGAACTGGCACCGACGGTGTGTCCATATCCTCGGAATACATCAAGATCAAAGCCATGCATGGAATTGAGAACACAGGCCAACATGAGTACGATGCAACATTCATGTTAAAAGGAGAGAACCCTGGTCGCTAACCCGATTCTAACATTTCTTGGGTCTTTAGCAAAATCTTCGTCATGTCGGTCCAATGTCTTCCATAGCTTGCCATCGGATGGATGACACATGAAACCTTCGCTGAAACGCACGCCTTCCTTATGCCACCTCATGTGTTGGGCAGTCTTCTCACATAGGAACAATCTTTGTAGCCTCGGTGTTAGAGGAAAGAAACATATAACCTTCATTGGTGTATCACTTGTCAATATATTCCTCTCTACATCAAATGTTCATAAAAATCTAGACTTTCCACGAACTAAACAGTTTTTCTTCGCAGCATTACTCTTTCAGAATAACATACAATTGTTAACATGCATCTATTTTCTCATAAGGCATCCCTACACCATCCAAAATCTTATTCGACTAATACATATCTTTTGGCAACTTGTGGTTTTCTGGGAGAACATTACAAATCAATTTGACCAAATCATTACAACAATCTTGAGAGAAGCCATACTTTGATTTTATATTCATAAGTTGTGTCAGAAACAAAAGGACTGACACCTTGGTTCCCTTATTCAAAAGGCTTATCTGAAGCATCTAAGAGTCTAAAAAATTTCTCAGCTGCTATGGTCGGTGCATCCTCATGACGCACAGATTCATCCTCCGGAGCATTCTGAAATTGCCGACCCAAGTCCTGAACCATCTCATCCATCCTATCATCCACTCTATCAGTAGTGTCATCTTCATCAGAGACATCTATCGCCCGTGACTCACTATGTTCATACCATGTGAGGTAATTCGGCATGAAGCCAAATTTGCATAGGTGGCCGGCCATAACGGATTTTGTCACTCGGACAAAAAGATGACACTTAACACATGGACACTTCGCTACCCGCCAAGAGAATCTAGGGAGAAAACCTTGTCTAGAAAACTTTGTGTGTTAACTTTTCATTCTTGAGTTTGTTTCATACCATTATCCCAACCATCGTACATCCATCTTTGTTAGTACTAAATGCAACAATACATAAAAAATGGGTTAATGATCCTACCAGAAGTCTAGGCAAAGATAGGTCCTAAACCCACCCAGGGATGAACGGGTTAGCACGGTTTGTCGTGGCATGTGGTGCGATCTGAACGAAATTTTGGTAGCGTAACCCTGTGTTCTCCGAATGCACGAATGATACTTGTGCATCGGAGAACAACGAATAAAGGTGAGTTTCTTCGTCCGTCGGTGCCTTTTTACACAAAACCTCTTTTGTTTCAGTTGAATCAACCCGTAGTCTACTAACCAGATTCACACGAATTTGCCGAAAAAACCCTTTCATCTTTGCCCGCCGAAACCCTAATCGTCCGCCCCATCCGCCGCGCCTCCTCCCTCTTTTCCTTACCTCCCCCTCTCGCCTCCTCCTCCCTCCCCTCCCCTCCTCCCGATAGCGACACCCTCCCCATCCGGCCATGGAAACATTGCAGGGAATATCTTGATTATGTAGATATTTGGTTCCTTAGTTCATCCTTGCCATATCTTCTTAACATGTTTTGTAGTGTCTGAAATAAATGCCATTGCTTTTTCAGAAATCACATTATCTTTTTCTAATTTTAGACAATTATTTTACCTCGTGAATTTGTTTGCAGCCCATTGCTAAGAACGGGCATATTTGCTAGTAAGATCCTAAAAATCCATAAAGGGAAGAGAGTCCAAAAATGGATTTAGTTTTAATATTTGATGGGACATATTTTCTCAAAAAATTGTGGAAGACAATCTTTGAGAGAATAAAAAGGGATGCAAAAGAATTTATGTATCCTTGTGTATTTTATAAAACCTAGTCTTTATATTTTATAGAATTCTATAAAGCATTTTTATTTTTTTAGTAATTTGGGAAATTTCAGGGAATTAAATTGGAAAACAGAAGAGAAGTCAAAAAGGATTTATTTGGATTGTTTCATTGCGTAAAAGTGGTGTTTTATATTTTTATATAATTATTTATCTGAAGTTGTACTTTTCAGAATTTTGGCAGAATTTCTAGGGCTTATTTAATATTTTTAATAAAATCAAATTGTAATTCTGCATAAAGGAAAAGGAAAGGGAATTTAAACTTGAAAAGAGGTTGCACGGTGTTTGAGCCTGGTCTAAACGTTAATGGGCTTGGCCCATTTGCACACGAGGAAAGCGAGGGACCGACTAAAGGGGAATTTCATGGGGAGTTCGAGGGGATGTCGTCGGTGTCGGCGAGGAACGACTTGGGGGATGATGTCCAAGAAATGAAATTGGGGATGTCATGATGATAAATGTGTAGTCGATTGAGCTCAGGGTAGCTAGAGTTAGGCTGGCGGCGGGGCTTTTGGGTGACGGGGGCACTGGAGCTCTGGTGGGCTACGACTTGAACCAAGTTTGGCACGAGCTTCGTGAGGTCCTGTGGCATCTCTTTCTTCTTTGCTTTGGGGTCGGAAGAGCATCGCAGCAGGATAACATCTCGCCAGAGGTAAGGGAGAAGAGGGCGCGGGAATGGAGTAAAGCGGCTCAGAGATTTGAACGCTGCCACCGATTTCGAGTCTCCTCATACTCGGTTTTGATGTCACCAGAGAATGTTCTCGTCACTGTAGCCCTGTTGCCCTTGTTCCGCCACCTTTACCTACCAATTTGTCATCGCCGTCTCTGCATCCGAGCAGGTCACACCTCTGGCCACCGCCACTTGCGCATGCCTAATAGGCCTCCACCGGCACTCTAACACCCCAAGCCACCTTCCTCATCACTTCCCCCCTCCTCCACCGCCGTGGAGCACCATCAGCGCCACCCTCTTGTTCCTCTTTGGCGAACCGCCACCTCAACGCCCTAGCCCCTCTTCGACCCTAACACCAAAAGGGAAGATGGCCCACTAGGCATCGCAAAGCCTATGTTGTCATCCCTAACTCCCATAGTCACCGGAGCATCACCACCTGAGCTTGTTGTCGCCGCTTACCCGAGCTCTTCGTTGCTGCCCTAGCTCGCTGCTGCTACCACCTCGCTGTCCAGCTGCCGCCAACACTCTCGAGCCTCTCCAGGCTCACCAACAGGTCCACCCCTGCTCCCAATTTCATTGTACAATCATCACCACCCTAAATTCGGCAGCTCCTTGTTGGCATCGTCCTAGCCCTTGCCAAAATCCCCTCCCATCTCTCTTCCTAGCACTTGCAGCCAGACCTCACTCGTCAGGCCTCTCCATTGTTGACTAAATAGACCTTTGGGATCCTTCCTATAAAAAATCACTAATTACCTAGACTGTAATGAGTATCCTATTATCACTTCGACACTTTTAGAGATCGAGGAAGCACCCTTTTCGCTATGAAGCTACGGTCCTTATATCACAAGTAGAGATTGAAGTATAACTTTGCTTTTAAACAAGGCATGCCCAAGATGCTTGTATGAAGGCAACCTCGGATGAAGAATATGAGGAGGAAACATTTCTGGTAAGCATCCTATCAACTACCTTCATTTTCCCTGAAGAATGTGTCCCGTAAAATACCCGAAAATAATCATATGAAGAGCTTGGATGTCATTTTATTTGTTCCTTAGAAATGGAAATACCCTTGCAATATCAGTTATGTAACATTACTCCTTATAAATAATTATTATAAATAAATAACTATGTCGAAATCCCTAAGCTTCTAATTTTATGATCAATAGTTTATATGCATGATTTTTGAAACTTGGTTATATATCTTTTAGTCCTCGATAGTTTTCCCAATGATTGATAATTTGGGCCAAACTATGGATGTTACTCTGGCCTAGATATTGGCTAATTTACAAAACAAAATTGGGAAACGACAGATATCCATACCTAATTACTTTGGGAAATTCAGGAAAGAAATCCCAAAGGAAACAATGACACATATGGCCTGGGAAGTTGATGGACAAATTTTCAGAAAACCAAACCACCTACATTTGCCAACGCTATAGAGCCAATACAAGCTGATGATTGGCCAGGAGACATCAAAAGAAAACTGGATACCGTTTGAGACTCTAAATCAAAATAATAATTTTGTTTTCTAATATCTTCATCAATTCAACTATTTGGTCTGTTACGCAACTGCTGATATTAAAATACCAGCAAAAAATATGAAGTTCGTTAATGGACTACAACGATCCATACAGTATCGGGTATCAAGTCATGATTATCACAATTTTAAATCCATGGTAAACACGGTGTTAGTCATGAAAGAAAAAGAGATAATTTTGATAATTACAAAAGAAAAAGAAATAAGTTCAAGGTTAGGAACAAGAACAAGAAATAATATGAACCCAAGGAGTCAACCAATAAGAAGAATACCTCCACCGGCAAACCCATCAACATTTGCCCCAATAGATGCTACAAATATGGAGGACAACACTTTAAACGAGACTGTCCACAGTGGAAAACTCATATCCAATGTTATCACTATGAACAAAAGGGGCTCAGAAAGCCCAATTGTCCTTGAATACAACTACCTTCTGAAGTGGCAAAAGCCTAGGAAAGGACACAAAATCCTGGATAATGAAACCCAATCCAAGTGAGAAAACAGTTCCCATTAAGGGAGGAAATTCAGCAAAATTCATTCCCAGAAACCCTTAAGGGCAAGTAAATTATGTCACTACTAATAGTGCAAAGACTGCATCGGACATCATAACAGGTAACTTGGCAGTTCAATTAAATCCAACAATCATTCTATTTGATTTTGGTGCATCGTACTCATTTATTTCAAAAACCTTTGTTTTACAGTGCAAAATTAAAGCCATTCGTTTAAAAAAGTCATGCTTTATATTCTCACTCGGGGGCAGAATTCTGGTTTACCAAAATGTGAAAAATACATAAATCCTAATTAAGGGAGAAAAGTTTTCGGCCAACCTCCTAGTTATCGATATGAAAAGATTGGATCTAATATTAGGAATGGGCTAGCTATGCCCGAATAAGGGAATAGATTGTGAAACCAAAACCTTGACCCTAACCACTCCTTTTTACCAAATCATAAAATATGGGAATAGTGTGCATTTTTAATTGGGGATTCCCTAGAATAAAACGTCGCGTCTTCCTTCGATTCCTTATGCCGGATATCCAATCAATTATAATTCAGGTTAAAGAGGTTCTTTATCCTCATCGTATCCTTTATATGGAAATCTGGGGCCAAGGAGTCATTCCCTTGACTCGTACTGATGATAAGTTTTTTACTCCATGAGAATTGAACAAAAAGCTGCGAATCGGCCTATTTTTAGATCTATGTGTCAAATCGTGCCCAATGGTTAGACACCATACCTATAGTTAATCAATTCCGAATAATTTCCCCAAAAGTTATCTGGTCCACCTCTAGATAGAGGATATGAATTCACGATTGAACTTAAACCAAGAGCAAACCATTGCCCAACGCCATTATAAAATGGGAGCCCCAAACTTGGAAGAATTAACGAAACAACTTAAGAAATTAAAAGATAAGGGCTTCAGATTGGGCATCTTCAATGGTATTTGTGGACAAAAAATATGGTTCCCAAAGGATGTGCATTGATTATAGAGCCCTCAATGCAACAACCATAAAAAATAAATATCCATTATTTATGCTCCTCAACCAACCAATAATTACTAGATTTTTTTCAAAATTTTATATTAATTTTAACAATTTATTGAATATCTCTCCTTAATTATCAAGGGAAATAAATCCAATAAAACATCCAATATTATTACATATTTAAAATCTAATCATTGTTTTGGATTTTATAAATTATTTCAGATTTTTCTATGATCATACCGATTTTCTACAAAATTCCAAAGATTAAACTAATTTCAGAAAATTAATTTGCAAATTAAACAAGACTTTCCTTTTGTGGATTTACGCCTTCCGTTTCGGGAATGTGCCATCGACGTCCCTCTAATCCAGCCCATCGTTCCGCTTAAGTGGCCAACTATGGCAGGGAATTATCATGCCCTAATGCAATGGCCCTCATTTCACCACTTCGCCAATCCGCCGTACCGTTTGGCCAGTCCATCCAACGACGCGCATAGTTTCCATGAAGAAATCCAACGACCACCACAACCTCTTCCACGTCTGACCGCGCCACACCGCTCGATTTGAATGCCGCCATTTATTTCAAGCCTCCCCAGCCTCGGTTCCGACGTCGCCGGAATGTGCTCGACTTTATCGCCATTATTTTTCAAACCAATAAATCAAATAAACGGATCGCCCAAACCTAGATTTTTGGGACAAAACGAGGGACGGCTTTGTAACTCGGCCCGTTGAAATGGCCGAATGGGTTCTTGTGTTGATTATCTACGAATTTCATGAAGATTTCAGGAAGAGATATGGCTTGGAGAGGCTGTGGTGGTGGTGCTTTCCGGCGTGGCGGTACAGGCGGCGACAATAACCGTTATGAGTGCAACAGCCCATAGGAAGGGGGTGTGGGGGCACCGGTCTAGCAAACCAAGGGAGCCAAAGCCCAATCCTAAGGCAAATTTGCATTTAAATTGCCTTTTCTTTTACAATATCTAGAAATGTCGCCCAAATTTATTTAAATAATAAAATTCATCAGAAAACTGAGCAAAACATTAATAATAAATGAACATATTCGAACTACGTTGCAGATTTTGAATTTTTCTTTTTAATAAATGGATCTTTTTGGCCAAGAATTCTAAGTCTTTCCCACGCTCAAGCTTAGTAGTTAGGATTGTAAAATTACACCACATTTGATATTGTAATCGCTCTGTATAATAACTTGAGAAAAAGGTAGGGAAGTTGGGACAATCCTGAAAGCGCTCATCTTACGTTTGGGAGAATCAATTTCTGATAGTTATTATTGGAAATTGGGTCCCCCACAATCTCTAGAGATAGTTGGATTGTTGAGCTCTTAGCCGTGTAATGTGCTCTTGAAATTGGTTAACCGAGAAACCAAGCCAAATTATTGGGTGTAGTTTGGTTTGGTTTTTAAAATGTTAAAGAAATTTTGGTTGCTATTTGTGAGAATCGAATTATTTTTCAAACAAATAAATCGAATAAACGGAATGCCCGCCTACCAGTAGACTTGTGGGCCTAAACGAGGGACAAATTTATAACCAGGTTCGCTAAATCGGGCCGAACGGGTTGGCCAGCCCGTTAGCCACATCTGATGTCGGTTGGTCCAGCTGAGTTACCGACGTGGAAACCCCATATCAACCCCGCGCGTTCTCAAATCTCTCAAATCTCAATCAGGCCATCCTCAATGCAAGGTGCTTAGAGCTAGGTGCTTAAGGTGCCACATCACTAAGCACCCGTATAAGAACTCTTCCTCCCAATGCATCACAGCTTCTAGAGGTGCTTATAAACTATAACTGCCTTGTTAGCACCTGGACCAGGCGCTTTAATCTCCAATGGCCGGTGCCTAGCGTAATGTAAAAAATACAATCAACCAAATTGACGATCGCCAATAACTAACGATCAACTATTTGCGACTTGCAAGTAAGACATACACATGATAATATAAATTGAAACAATTAACCCTCTCAAGTTTGCAATATACATTGATAAAAAAAAATCGGACATATCTAATTGTTTGCCTGAGTAGGTCCGTATCGATCCCAAATATGTTGGACTAGGTCTCTCTTCAGCCGATTATGTCTTGATCTATCACGAAGAGAGGCGTTTCTATTTAGTAGACCGGTGAAACCATCAATTGGGCCTTGTTCGCCTCTCATCGGTGGTAATCGGATGTCTCCTTGATCATAAGTGATGTCATAGTTGCCATCATAAGAGTCACGTTCGTCCTCTACTATCATGTTATGCATTATTATGCAAGCACGCATGATTTTTGAAAGAGTTGATCGATGCCATGAACGAGCTGCATAACGTAGAATGGCAAAACGGGACTGTAGAACTCCAAACGCCCGCTCGATGTCCTTTCTTGCCCCTTCTTGACGTCGTGCAAATAATTTATCCCTATCCCTATGAGGGAGTTGGATACTTTTCACAAATGTTGCCCATTCAGGATAAATTCCATCCACAAGGTAGTACCCCATGTTGTATTGTCTTCCGTTCACGTTGAAATTAACCGGAGCTGCTCGACCTTGCAAGACGTCAGTGAATAATGGTGACTGGTTCAACACGTTAATATCATTGTTCGATCCGGCAACACCAAAAAAACGCATGCCAAATCCAAAGGTCTTGAGATGCAACTGCTTCTAGCATAACAGTAGGGGCTCCCTGATCTCCACGAGTGAATTGCCCTTGCCATGCAACCGGACAATTTTTCCATTGCCAATGCATACAATCAAGGCTACCAAGCATACCTGGGAAGCCATGTGCCTCCCCCATATGAAGCAATCGTTGAATATCTTCTGGTGTAGGTTGTCGAAGATATTCTGCACTGAATACTTTTGACACACCTTCAACAAATTTTTCTAGACATGATATTGCTGTGCTTTCCCCAATACGAAAGCATTCATCAATTGAATCGGCAGGGCATGCATAGGCCAACATCCGCATAGCTACTGTGCACTTCTGTAATGGTGAGAACCCTCGTCTATGTAAAGCATCATACCTCTAGCGAAAGAAAGGTGACTGGTCACCAAGTGCTTCTACAATGCGCAGAAATAAGGGCTTTCTCATTCGGAATCTACGACGGAACATAGCATCACTATACATAGGCGTATCACAAAAGTAGTCCAACATGAGCCTTTGATGGCCTGCTTCACGATCTCTCTCTATGAACCTCTTCCTACTGTTAGAAGCGTCGTCGACGCCGCCGCCGAGGAACATCGAAAATTTGTGCCTCGATCCGAGCCGCAATCGAGCATCTATCGTTGCAAATAAGGCGTCGTGCAAATCTTGAGCATCATGATCTTCAAATCGTCTTATGGTGATGTCTTCATCCGAGCTATCTGATTTAGACGTGAGAGAGACATTGATTATATCCGAGCAAACAGAGAAATCTCTTGGCAAGCCTCGCTCAAGGAGAAATCGCTGGCAAGGCTAGCTATTTATATTGTACGATTATATCTTGCGAGAGCACGCAGATACAAATACTAATCCTAGTCGGTAACAAAGTAATCATGCATAGACTAGTCTCAGAATTAATCCTAGCCAAGAACGTACTAGTCTAGCCAAGAACAAACTAGTCGGGCTAGCAACATACTAGTCCGATCGGCAACAAACTAGTCGAGTCGGCAGCGAACTAGCTAGTCAAGCGGCAACGAATGCATTTAACTAGTCGAGCCTACAAATATTGCTCCTTGCTTACATCGAATCGCAACATCAATTACTACATTTATTCAAATGGAGCATTTTATTCAAGAAAATAGACATTATTACATTGGGATTATAGACGTACATAAGTACAATGTTATTGTTGAGTACGAAATAGATACCAAAGGTTCAAAGTAACTAAATCATGGATAAATGCTAAAAAACTGAATCACGCATGAAAGGCAAAATTACTAAGTTCACACTTAGCCGCCATTTCCATCAAATAATTTGCTACTGAAAAAATCAGAGTGCCATGTCATGCTCCATCCTTTGCCTCTCATCGAATCCAGTTGTATCAGCCATTACAAGTTCGAATATTTATTAACATAACTCTTTTCCAAAGGTGTTTGGACATTGAAGTTTAGCATCAACCATCTTGTCGGTTGTGGAAGCTCAAGGGCCCGAGTTTCATAGTAGAGTTTAATGTCATCATGAGATAAAATGCCAATCAAGTGTCGGTGATGCCTTGTTCTTGGTCTTAGTTTGTTGAGTTTCGCCCTTCCGGTAATTTCTTCATCCAATTTGCTATCACTCACATCATTGTTCTTTGGATTCTTCTCTTCAGCGTACATCCTAGTCCACTTTGGTTGGTTCCGAACTAGTTTCCACAAGGAAACAAGGGTGAAACATTGGTTTGTTTCGCTCTTGTATACAAAGATGCGCCTTTATCCATCAATTGATCCTCAGATTGCCCATCGACATAAATGTCATTCAACCTGCACCACACACCATTGAAATGAACAATTTTGCGGTTCATCTTACCCCAGTGGTCTTTGCAACCAAGGATTTTCCTCTTTCTATCAACAGGGCTATTTTCATTGAATTCCTTTGCAATATCTTTCCAATATATTTCTCCTTTCTTTGAATTCCCATCGACGGGATCGATGTAATTATTTAGCCATGCATCGATCTCGGTAGTTAAATGTAACCGTGTCACATAAACAATAATGGAAAATGGCTAAGAAAATACAAGCTGAACTACTTACCAATCGGATATTCTCGGCTTTCGTCCACTGCATACGTTTCCCTGATCTTTCGTCATCTTCGTGGATGGTATTGCTAGCTGGGCTATCATCAAATGACTGAGAGGTGTTAAAACAGAATTGTGATTGTGAACTATCTTGAATTTCAGATGGCGAAGGAGAAGAGTTTAGCAGGTCAAGAAAAGATGAGGTAGGCTCCATTTGGAAGAAATCTGTGGAGACAGATAAGGTGATAAATTAGCGGAGGCAAATGCGTTGTACGTACACAGGTAGGCTGATGTTCTATATATAGAGAATAGGAAGCATGCATATCTTTCTCATTCAAAGATACATGCATTTGAATTAGTCATTCGTTAATCACTATGCAATATGGATATGCTAGCATGTAGCTACCAACCATCCAAGAAAAAAGGATCGGTAACACATCAGGGATACCTCTGCCTCTGTAGAAATGTAGCATGGTTATGCGCATTCCTAGAAATAAAACACTTGAGAAATCAATCATTTGACCTTGTGCCGCCTCCGGCTTGCACTCCATTGTCCCGATGATGAGAACGTTGTGGGCACCAGCGTCAGGGGCAAACTCTGCTTCCTCCACATACTTTAGGAGCCGCCACTCGCCACACATTGCATTCTTCAGGCCCGATTGGCTCAAAATCTAGTGATAAACCATCACTTGCAACACTCACACTTGCTGAATTATGACTAAAAACAAGTAAACCAGGCTTACAAACCGTGATCTCGCAATCTCCCGTAAATTACCACTCGATTTGGGGCGGTTGCCACTTGCCAACGCCAAAGACAAGATAATAGTAGCAAATGAGGAACATCAACCGAGAAGGGCAGGGGACAAGCTACCTGGTCGAGGGCGGCATGCACGTCGAGGCGGGAGAGTTCGAGGCCTCCGGCGAGGGAGCCCGAGCCGGCGATGGCCACATCCGAGCGCTGCTCGCCCGCGAGGGGCCGCAGGGGTGCGGACGGGAGGTCGCTGTCCACGTAGCGCCAGTACTCTTCCTCCTCCTCGTCGGACGCCGCAGATGGGGACGGCGGAGGGCCCTGCCGCAAGAGGAGGAACTCGTCGCCGGAGCGGATCGTGATTACCTCCGCGCGGGCCACCGCAACTTGTCTCTAGACCTGCAGGGGGCAGAGGCAGAGGAGTGGAGGGGGAGGAGGGAGCGAGCGAGCGAGCTGGGAAGACGACGAAGACGAGGAGACTCGCTGGGAAGGAAGTATCCATGTATAGGCATCCGGAGCAAGCAGCTGTACAAAAAAAAGTTGGCAAGAATCGGGTGGCAGTGGATGCCAACTTAGGCACCTTCTCTCTTCTCTAAGCACCTCCATTTGCTGATGTGGAAAAAAAACCCGATTTTTTTCTCTAAGCACCTACTTAAGCACCTGCATTGGAGATGGCCTCACAATCCCTCGCGCTCCCAGCTCCCAACTCCTCACTCTCCTTGCCTTCGGCTTCGCGCTCCCGCCACCGGCTAGGGTTTCGCCTTGCCGCCTCCGCGCCTCCCGCCACGGTGAGGGTTTCGCTCCGCGCTCCGCCGTCGGTGAGGGTTTCCGTTCGTGCCCCGCCGTCTAGGGTTAGGGTTCCCGCCGCCATCGAGCATGGCGGACAGCGGCGCCATTGCCGCGTCGCGAACCACACCGGTTCCACGTTGATGGCGACTCTCAATCGCCGCGCCGACGACCCGTGGAGATTGCGCAGGCGCGCAGCGCCGCCAAGAGGGAGCGCGACGAGGGCCTCTCGCGCCCGAGGCGGAGGGTCGTGGGTGGTCTTGGCGATTCTGAGCGCAGCTTCTTGGTGCGCAACCGCCGAGATCAGCGCCTCCTCCTTCCGCCTTTCCACGGTGCCACCATATGGTACCGCTGAAGGGAAGCCGCAGAGTCGTCGGAGTAGAAGTAGAAGTCGAAGTCAAGACGCAGCGACCTTGGCAAAGGGTAGCGGCGGATAGGCCTGCATTAGAACCTGCGTTAGAAAGCGCGCATCCAAGGCTAACAGCGTGGTGGATCTTGATGGGCAGAAAATTGCTTTATTGGCGCATCGATTGGATGACCTCTTACCATTTAGGGTTTTTCTGATTGGAGGGGCACCGCAACCGCACCGTTCCATAGTTTAGGGTTTTTCTTTTTTTTTTTCTTTTTGTCCTGAATGATCTGGATGATGATCTTGATTCTTGGATCTTGTCCTAGTTTTTTATATGGTTCTTGATTGGCCTTTTAGGGAATAGATTGTGAAACCAAAACCTTGACCCTAACCACTCCTTTTTACCAAATCATAAAATATGGGAATAGTGTGCATTTTTAATTGGGGATTCCCTAGAATAAAACGTCGCGTCTTCCTTCGATTCCTTATGCCGGATATCCAATCAATTATAATTCAGGTTAAAGAGGTTCTTTATCCTCATCGTATCCTTTATATGGAAATCTGGGGCCAAGGAGTCATTCCCTTGACTCGTACTGATGATAAGTTTTTTACTCCATGAGAATTGAACAAAAAGCTGCCGAATCGGCCTATTTTTTAGATCTATGTGTCAAATGCGTGCCCAATGGTTAGACACCATACCTATAGTTAATCAATTCCCAAATAATTTCCCCAAAAAGTTATCTGGTCCACCTCTAGATAGAGGATATGAATTCACGATTGAACTTAAACCAAGAACCGAAACCATTGCCCAACGCCATTATAAAATGGGAGCCCCAAACTTGGAAGAATTAACGAAACAACTTAAGAAATTAAAAGATAAGGGCTTCAGATTGGGCATCTTCAATGGTATTTGTGGACAAAAAATATGGTTCCCAAAGGATGTGCATTGATTATAGAGCCCTCAATGCAACAACCATAAAAAATAAATATCCATTATTTATGCTCCTCAACCAACCAATAATTACTAGATTTTTTCAAAATTTTATATTAATTTTAACAATTTATTGAATATCTCTCCTTAATTATCAAGGGAAATAAATCCAATAAAACATCCAATATTATTACATATTTAAAATCTAATCATTGTTTTGGATTTTATAAATTATTTCAGATTTTTCTATGATCATACCGATTTTCTACAAAATTCCAAAGATTAAACTAATTTCAGAAAATTATTTTGCAAATTAAACAAGACTTTCCTTTTATGGATTTACGCCTTCCGTTTCGGGAATGTGCCATCGACGTCCCTCTAATCCAGCCCATCGTTCCGCTTAAGTGGTCAACTATGGCAGGGAATTATCATGCCCTAATGCAATGGCCCTCATTTCACCACTTCGCCAATCCACCGTACCGTTTGGCCAGTCCATCCAACGACGCGCACAGTGTCCATGAAGAAATCCAACGACCACCACAACCTCTTCCACGTCTGACCGCGCCACACCGCTCGATTTGAATGCCGCCATTTATTTCAAGCCTCCCCAGCCTCGGTTCCGACGTCGCCGGAATGTGCTCGACTCTATCGCCATTATTTTTCAAACCAATAAATCAAATAAACGGATTGCCCAACCCTAGATTTTTGGGACAAAACGAGGGACGGCTTTGTAACTCGGCCCGTTGAACAGGGCCGAATGGGTTCTTGTGTTGATTATCTACGAATTTCATGAAGATTTCAGGAAGAGATAAGGCTTGGAGAGGCTGTGGTGGTGGCGCTTTCCGGCGTGGCGCTACAGACGGCAACAATCACCGTTATGAGTGCAACAGCCCATAGGAAGCGGGTGTGGGGGCACCCGTCTAGCAAACTAAGAGAGCCAAAGCCCAATCCGAAGGCAAATTTGCATTTAAATTGCCTTTTCTTTTACAATATCTAGAAATGTCGCCCAAATTTATTTGAAATAATAAAATGCCGTGTAATGTGCTCTTGAAATTGGTTAACCGAGAAACCAAGCCAAATTATCGGGTGTAGTTTAGTTCGGTTTTTAAAATTTTAAAGAAATTTTGGTTGTTATTTGTGAGAATCGAATTGTTTTTCAAACAAATAAATCGAATAAACGGAATGCCCGGCGTACCAGAGACTTGTGGGCCTAAACGAGGGGACAATTTATGACCGAGTTCGCTAAATCGGGCGAACGGGTTGGCTGACCCGTTAGCCACATCGATGTCGGTTGGCCCAGATGAGTTACCGACGTGGAAACCCCATATCAACCCCGCGTTCTCAAATCTCTCAAATCTCAATCACAATCCCTCGCGCTCCCTGCCCTCAACTCCTCTCTCTCCTTAATATGAATCTCTCAAATCCGCCTTTCCACGGTGCCACCATATGGTACCCTTGAAGGAAGCCGCAGAGTCGTCGGAGTAGAAGTTGAAGTCGAAGACGCAGCGACCTTGGCAAAGTGGTAGCGGCGGATAGGCTGCATTAGAACCTCGTTAGAAAGCGGCGCATCTGAAGGCTAACGCGTGGTGGATGCAGATGGGCGAAAAATTGCTTTGTTGGCGCACGATTGGATGACCTCTTACCATTTAGGGTTTTTCGATTGGAGGGCGCCGAACCGCACTGCTCCCTAGTTTAGGGCTTTTTTTTTTTTTTCTTCTTTTTGTCCTGAATGATCCGGATGATGATCTTGATTCTTGGATCTTGTCCTAGTTATTTTTGGGATGGTTCTTGATTGGTCTTTTTGGTTCTTGGATCTTGTCCCGATTTTAGTCTGTGATATGGTTCTTGATCCGATCCTTCGTTCTTGGACGTGCTATCGTTCTTTGTTTTAGTTCTTGATCTTGAGTTCCTGGTTCTTTGACGTGTTATCGTTCTTTATTTTAATTCTTGATCCCGGTTTCGGTTCTTGTACTGTTGTCGTTCTTATTTTTGTTCTTGATCATGGGTTTCGGTTCTTGAACCTATTACCGTTCTTTATTTCGGTTCTTGATCATGTCGGTTCTTTGTTTCGGTTCTTGATCATGTCGAGTTTTTGTTTTGGTTCTTGATCCTTTTATAGCGCTTGATCTTGATATTGATCTTGCAATCGGTTCGAATGTAGTTCTATTTCCGCTTTGATCTTCTCGGTTCTTTTCTCGGTTTTGGTTCTAATTCGGTTCTTGACCTGTTCGATTTCAGGTTCAAGTGTTTCTTATCTTATTTTGGTTGCAGCATCTTGCTCTTGTCGCACTATGGTTCTCGGATGATTGTCGGGCCCGAAATGAATGGGAGTTGAAGAATTGAAGAGGAAGTCATTGGAGAAGCAAGAGGAAGTCATTGGAGAAGGAGGAACGGTCCAGGTTAGTTGATACCGCTTCGCTTATGATGATTGGGCGGTGGAAATCAAATCCAAGACTTCTTTGTTGAGTCGGGAAGAATTCAGCCAAGTTTGTCATTTAGCTTTAGCTTTTGCTTTTACTTTGTAATCTGCTGCGGCTTTATAAGCAGCTGGGGAACTGAATTGTAAGACATATTATTTGAAGTAATTCCAAAGTTACCTACCTACTTCCCCCATCCCAGTCCTTCGGTTTTCTCATCCCACGTCTTTACCCAAGCTCATCTCAATATTCAGAGTTGGCAGTGTTGGAATTACCTGAAACAAAAATGACTATAAAATATTACACCATTTGACTTATACATAAATAGCAAACTTTCATTTAATTTAATTTAATCTGAAACAAACCAGGCCCGGGTAGGGTTGCTGTTGGGCAGGGTTCAAAATTTGTAGGTGAATAGTGAAAGGGATCGTCCATAATAGTGTTAGGGTTGGGAGATAGGGTAAATAGAAAATAGGATGTTGTTGGAGATTCCCGCTTGAATTTACTTACTACCTTCGAGCACAATATAATTAGAGCTTTTCATATTTGTGATATATCAACATATCGGTCCAACATAAAAAAATGGTATCCCACAAACATGATAATAGGATCATAGGACGAACATGATAATAGGATCTTGGGCTCCTACTTGACAGTGGTAGAGCTATGGGGAAGAATGGAGAGTGGCAAGTACACCTTTTCTTTTATTTATGTGGTGGACAAACAAGGGCGAAGGTGGAGTCAATTAAATACAGTAAGAACGTTTGGCAAAATCTTATCATCTGTTGCTCTGTGACACTGTTTTACATCAAGTTTTTAGTTTTGTGCGACAATGAACTTATTATTCCTACGATACAAGACATTATCTGTGCTAAAAGATTTGCTTTTTTTTGTGTTGTCTGTTCATGATTTTTGAAGTCACTAATAACTTATCCGATTTAGAAGCAAGACTACCCATTGTGGTCCAGCCCTTGGTAGTTGCTCTAGGTCTATTTTTTTTATGTCTTATTTTATGGTTAATTTACATCTTTTTTCTTTAGTTCGGTTTCTTAGTAGTGTGCTCTGAATCAAATGTCATGTCAGCCCCTGCCTGAAATTTTTAAGTTTGTATTATATATATATATAATCAGGTCCTAATGCAGTAGTCTTATCCACTATTGATTGAGGTGTATGCCATCCAGTTTGGTTAAACAAAAAAAAATGCATATAATGCTTCTTGTGTGCTTCTTTTCTTCTGAAATCTGAGGCAATAGGTCCAATAGGCAGTTGGATCATATGAGTTTAGACGGAAGGGGATCCTCTTTGGGACATTACTAATTATCAGGCAGAGTGCTACCGGTGTGATATGCTCCTGAATATTTATTCTCCGCTATGTGTTCCTTTGGTACCCCCAGCTCATAACCTTGCCAGTTAGTGACTGGTAATTCTATACATGATTTACATGTCTTAAATAGTTCCAACAAAACAACTCGCATAGTGATTCCTTGTCTGCACAAAATTGATAATGATTTTAATTTTAGTTATTGCAGCTTCATATGCTACCGATCAGATCGCATTCCAAAATAGTGTGTAGCCATTTGTCTGTCTCCTGCTGCAGGAAAACAAAGACAATCTGGTATCAGAGCAACATCCTGGCCTCGGTTTGCGGTTGGAACCGGTAGGTGAGTATGCAAAGGTTAGTCCTTTCGTAAAATCCTTAACTCGATTGAAGAATGGGAGTTGAAGAATTGAAGAGGAAGCCGCTGGAGAAGCTGAAGAATTGAAGAGGAAGCCGCTGGAGAAGGAGGAACGGTCCAGGTTAGTTGATACCACTTCGCTTATGATGATTGGACGGTGGAAATCAAATCCAGTACTTGCTGTTTGAGTCGGGGAAGAATTCAGCCAAGTTTGTCATTTTAGCTTTAGCTTTTGCTTTTACTTTGTAATCTGCTGCGGCTTTATAAGCAGCTGGGGAACTGAATTGTAAGACATTATTTGAAGTAATTCCAAAGTTACCTACCTACTTCCCCCATCCCAGTTCTTCGGTTTTCTCATCCCACTTCTTTACCCAAGCTCATCTCAATATTCGAGTTGGCGGTCTTTGGAATTACTCGAAAGGTGCTTGAGCCCCACAACTGCATATCGAGCAACATCCTGGATAGTGATAGGTTGGAAATAGAATTGGGGAGAAGGGATATAGGAAATCGGGTAGGGTTGCTGTTGGGCAGGGTTCAAAATTTGCAGGTGAATAGTGAAAGGGATCGTCCATAATAGTGTTAGGGTTGGGAGGTATGGTGGATAGAAAATAGGACATTGTTGGAGATCCCCACTTGAATTTACTTACTACCTTCTAGCACAATATAATTTGAGAGCTTTTCATATTTGTGATATATCAACATATCGGTGCAACATCAAAAAATGATAATCCCACAAACATGATAATAGCATCATAGGATGAACATGATAATAGGATCTTGGGCTTCTACTTGACAGTGGTAGAGCTATGGGGAAGAATGGTGAGTGGCAAGTACACCGTTTCTTTTATTTATGTGGTGGTCAAACAAGGCGAAGGTGAAGTCAATTAAATACATCGAACGCTTGGCAAAATTTTATCATCTGTTGTCTCGTGACAATTGTTTTACATCAAGTTTTTTGTTTTGTGCGACAATGGACTTATTATTCCTACGATACAAGACATTATCTGTCCTAAAAGATCTGCTTTAATGCTTGAAAACGATGACTTTCATGCTTCCTAATTATTTTTTTATTTTATTTAATCTTTAGTTGCAGGGAAATGTTCTTTTTTCCTATGGGCACAATAGTCTTTTATCCGAAAGCAATCGTATGGCTGCTATAGACTCCAGAATTGGCCCGTGTTTTCCCCAAACCTGTTATTGGAGCAAAACAGGGTGAGGACGCGAGGGACTATACCTTTGATTGGGGCTACCCCTAGAGTTTTGCGACACTGCGTGCTTGTAGAGATATGATTGTAGGTAGAAGAGAAGAGAGTCGCCACCGGAGGGGAAACTCTGGTGATGGCATTAATGTCGACACTGAGGATCACCGATGACGATGGTGTTGGCTTTTCTTCCAAAATTGTTTTTATTGGAACTTAATAGCTTTTCTTGTCTATATATGCAATTGAAGCAAGAGATGGCTAAAACAAATATCTTGTTAGCTTTTGGCAGCTTCCTGCCACACTGATTTTTCTTTCCATCTGGATTGTTTGGTCAATTTCTGACTTTACTCAATGTTTGAACTTTTTTCTTATAAATGGTCTCTGTTTTCAGTTCTAGCTTGGATTCTGATTATGAAAATATTCTGCGAATGAAATTATCCTTCTTTCCTATAATACTAATAAGTAGCATATGAGTGGGGCTATTAATTTACTCATAGTTGTTTATGGTTTTTTTTTTGCTGGCCAAAAAATCTTTTATTCTTATTAGTTACCTCAAAATATTGTGTCTATGTTTGGTTTGTTTCTCTCACCTAGTTTTGTTGGTTCGGTCGAGGGTATTTTCACGAGGTTAAATCTTTCGGCCTCGCTAAAACATGAGCGTAAATGCTATAACTCTAAAAATTTAAGTGTTCTTTTCTCTGAAATGCTTACTGGTTGAACTCAAAATAATTAGATTAATTAATTCAGAAAATTAAAATATTTATGAGAGTTTTGTTTATAATTTGTAAGCACAGACACCAAAACAAAATTGCAAAATGTCAAATATAGTTAAACCGCTAGCTAACAATGCCCAACTTTATACGTTTCTCCTATTGATTCAGATGAATTTGTATATTGTTCTAAAATATGCGTATTAGGTTTTTTCCCAGTTTTATTTTTGTTTCCCTCCCTCGTAGTATTGTGCTATCATTTCTTTCTTGGATTGTTGTTAAAACATTAGACTGGAAATTTATATTTGTAATCCAACACATAAGTTACCATGTTAGTTCTGAGATGGTCCTATTTGAGTTTATGAGATGGAAAAAGATAAAAATAAAGTTAACGGCTGTGGATTTCTAATTGTATTTTTTCTTATTCAATTAATTAAATTAGGTCTCACAAGTGAATCGATTTGATGCTCTAATGCATCTTGCTCCAAACTATTCAAAGGATGATTTCTTGAAAGAGCTTCCAAAATATGCTGATTTGGTGCGTGGTTTATGGGTCTGCAAAAGTTCTTTATTGTTTGATGATGATGAATATGGTTGCAAAAGGGATAGAATTCTTCTCGAGTTTACAAAAATGGACTCCATCCCTATGAAGGAGGTAGACAGAGTCATCGAAAAAGATCTGATGATGAGGAGGATATTGATTCCATTGTGTAGAAGAAGGATAACACTTCAGGACTGTAAATTTATACAAGAAGCTGATTCGTCCTTTGTGAGACATTATCCTTGTGTAGTGAAGGATCAAGAGAGTGCTTGGTCAGTTTGCAGGACAACTATGCCTGATTCCCAAGAATTTTTTTTTGCAGCAATAAACAGAAAATGAAAACCAATAACTCAACAAGGTCAAATATTCCTTCAAAGCAACTTGATCCAAACATTAGTAAGGCCAGAAATGGCACTGTTCATGGAATGATAGCCATGAGCGGTCAGTTTTGGAAGCTATTTTTGTTGCCAATAAAGTCCGCAGGTAATTTTGTAGACGTTTGCCAGTTATCTTAGTTTGTCTTTTCTTTCTAATCCAATTTTCAATTTTACCATTCCAATTTCCAGTACTTGTTCTTTTATAGTTCATTATCTATATATTCTGTGGGTGCAGCACGCATGACAATTGAAGGTGCTTCTGCACCTCACCAGCTCAATCATGCCCCTATTGCTCTAGCTTATTTAATTGAATGTCATACCAGCAGGCATCTATGTTTGTTGTGTTCTCAGTATTCTTCTAGGTGGAGCTAGGCAGCATCCTCCTGCGGAGATGCCTAGGCAGCAATCAGGTGCTAGGCACTGATCTGCTGCCCAGTTAGTGCCTAGCTCCTTGTGAACACTGGCTGTTCTACCATCAATAATCAATAAAGGAAAAACATGGCACCCAATTCGTATGCCAATTTCATGTATGACATGTGGGGCCATCTGAGTCACTGAAAGTGGGTCCGGGTGTCATGGAAATAAATGTGAATTTTAAATAGTGTCATGAGTGTAAATGCTTCCTCAATAAAATACTAGTAGCGCTTATCTCTATGTAGCAATGTCAACTTAGCTAACTAGTTTTTATGAAATATTTAATGTTCTTTTCACGTACCAATTTGCATTGGGTAATAACAAAATAAGTGGTGCACTGTTGCCTGCAAGTAAACCTTTGAGTTATTTTAGCTATATTCTGGTATACAAAGTATAACTGAACATTCTTTGGTGCTACATGGGAGAGCATTCAATTGCACACAGACACTGTCTAGCCTAAACAGGTGAGGTTCTAGTCTAATACAATGATGTAAAAGAGAACTGTTAATAGTATGCGTGGTATTTCCTTCTATTTTAGGGTTTAGTCTTGTGCTGCGTCAATGTACTCTACATATTGCTCTCTGAGCTATTGCAATATAACCAACCCTTACACTTGCATTTTTCCTCTTCACTGACATGTGTCTCTTATTTCCTTTATTATGTACTGCATGCTTGTCTTAATTTCTTTTCGATAAAAAATCATAATAGGAGAGGCTCCTACTAATGAAAATATTTTAAATATTAACAGCAGTTACATATGTACAGTAAGGAAGAAAGACAAAATTAACATATTAATATATTAATATTGAGTTGCATGCATAATAGATTTATATGTATAAATACTAACAGCAGTTGCATGTTTGTCCTAATTGAGTCGAACTCTTCAACTGCAATAATATATTAATATCGGTGATGTGTTCACCGTAGGATTAAGGCAGTTGGCCGAAAAAATATGCCTCCGACAGAAAGGATGGACCCAAAGTTCAAGCTCTGGCAAATGCTGCTAAAAGTTGTGCTTCATTTTCTGACGATGAGCTGATAGCTTTAATATATAAAGTTGCTGTTTTTGTTCATCATGTATTTGTTGCAAAGCCTGTGATAAAGACACATAAATATAAGTAGGTTTTTGAAATGAAAGCATCCATCCTGAATTACCTGGGGTTTAAGATCCTAGACAAGATAATGAGTTATGCTTACCCACTAATCCGTGATGGAATTCTGCTAGCACGACAGCCACTTAGCATTGGTAAAATGTATACACTGTCCTATTACCTGGAATCAAAAGTTTGTCAATTTTTAGTTGGGTGGTAGTGAACACATGCATTAGTCTAAATCATCATTTTGGTAAGAAGCGTGCTTAATTTTGCTGCAGTGAACATTTCCTTTGATGTGTTGAACTAATACGTTGTATATGGTAAGTTGGGAGGGCTCTTTGAGGGTAAACATGTGATCATGTCTCGATTGGGGTTTTCTCGTGTCAACATCCCTTTTACTGCTATTTGCTGTCTGCTGAACTGAACGCTGAATACCACCAGGCCGAACTGAACGGGTGATTTTGTTGTGGCTTCTACAGGAAAAATAATTTTATCGGGTTGAGCCAACGGCCGTGATCAAACGGACATGATTTTTTTGGGTGACGTGGCTCGCTGGTCAGCAGCCTGTTAGGGCCTTGTAATATTTGTATTATTATTAAATGCACGGTCGGGTTGAGCCAATGGCGACGGACGTGATTTTTTTGGGTGGCGTGGCTCTGGCTAGCAGGCTGTTAGGGCCTTGTAATATATAAAATGATTGTATCATGTCCTGAGTTGACACCGCGTCAATTGTGTAATTGTTGGTGGCTATGCGTTTTGTTCATGTGATATATATTGTTTCAGAGATGTATAAACATGTTCATTAGTAGCTACTTGTATCAGTGAATAATTCCTGAGATCATCTATTTTATCTATATTTACAAAGAAGTCTGCAATCACATGGTTTTCTTGACCACCACCTCGCTAGTCCACACAAATATGTGGAGTGCTTGCCTGTCGGATATAGCGCCGCCACCACCGCCAAAACAAACAACAGCCACGATCGACACCACTCAATGACCACTGTGGGTCAAAATCACATTTTGAAATTCCCAAAGAAGAGATTGATGAAACAATATAGGTAATGAGGAAACTCGAATGCGTAGTCCCTGCAGTTTACCTTTTGTTCTATTCCTGCCTCGGTTTACTCTTAACAAAACCACTTTGAAAGATAAGTAAGACCGTAACTAATTAGGGACTTCGTTTTAACGCAACCGCACCTCTAATTACCTTTTATCTAAACCTCTATTTTCCACAAAACCATATTTTCATGGAAGTATCCCTCATTGTCTTCCCTTTCACCAATAACACACTTTTCATGAATAATATTGCTGAAATAGTAAATTTTGTTAAAATTGGACTAAGCATAGCAAAGCTAGATTTTTCTAAGTCAAATGGATGACATAGGCAAGAGTAATATTCGTAGAGCTTACATAATACACGTTAAATATTGGGATCATATTGGAATTTAACAAGATCTATAAAACTAAATTAATTTGACAAATTTGAATAGTTTTAAATTGATATAGTTTTAAATATGTTCCCAGCCTAGTTTACATGGAAATCCCTGTGTACACAGAATATGTTCCCAGCCTAGTTTGGCTCAGCCTAGATGCAATGCTCACACACCACGTGGCTATTGTCACTGTCAATGTGAGAGAATGCTGCCGAGAGGGAGTGAGAACATTGTAACTGTGAGACGAGGGAGAGAGAACGGTTGCTTTGAGATTGAGGGAGGGATATGTGTCTAAAATCTAGATAGGGCCTCACAGAAGCTTGTTTGCCGTAGGCCCCATAGAATTTCTTCCATTCCCATCCTCTTCTATCTTAAGGAAAATCACATTCTCTCCCCAAATCTCCTAAGCAAGAGGTCCTCTTCTCGTCTCTAGGTCTACATTTCATAGCATCCCATGCTGCACTACAGCATGCGCCTCGCCATGTCACCGTCATCTTCTCTCCTCTTCTCTTCCTAAAGCCGATGCATCACAGTTCCTTTAATTTTTATGTTGCAAGTTTCTATTCATGTAGTTGATTGCGACATGTGACATACCAATTTTGTTGCCATTCCAGCATAAAATGTTTTCATGCAAAATCATTATTTATGAACCAAATCCAACCAATAATTATTATAATGTTTTTCAAAAGTCAATATTATTTTTATATCTCTCCTTATTTTTCAAGGTAAATTAATCCCACAAAATGTCCAACATTATTACATATTTAAAGTGTCCTCATTTTTTGGATTTTTATAAATTTATTTAATATTTTTCTAAGCTCGTACCAATTTTATGCAAAACTCCAAAGCTTAAACTAATTTCTAGAAATTAATTTACAAATTAAAAAAATCTTGTCACCGTCTCTACTTCCAAGCCGGTCACACCTCTATCCACAACTGCTTGCACCTGCCTATAAATAGGCCTCCCCTGTCACTTCAACACCCCAAGAGCACCATCAGCGCTGCCCTCTTCTTCCCTTCCGGTGAACTACCACCTCAGCACCCTAGGCCCTCTGGACCCTAACGTCAAAAGAGAAGATGACCCACTAGGCATCACAAAGCTTGTGTTGTCATCTCCTATCTCTGTCAGTCACCGATGCATTGCCGTCGTTGTTGCCCGAGCTTGTCACCACTACCACCTCACTGTTTGACTGCCCCCACCACCCTCGAGCCTTGCCAAGCTCACAAACAAAAATAATACATGAAATTATTCACCAATTTCCTAGAACTGATCGCCTTTTAGATGTCCAAACTTTTCTAGTTACTACACTAAAGTTCTTTAGCTAGCCTTAAAGAATGATAATCTAACGGGGAACAAAATCCCAAGTGTTGCAACCAATAAAATGCAATAAGATGCTGCAACAAATTCTTATTGCTCTTTCGGATGCAATGCTAAATGGATCTATGAAACACCTATTTCAGCCAGAGCTATAAGCAATAAAACCCTTGTACATATACAGTAGGAAAAATAGTGTGTCACAAGCATAACCTCACTGCTACCTGGATCGATGGCACAACCTCGTTATTACTAGGATCAACGAGTAGTTGAACAATACACATTTTCATAAACGCTAAAGAGCCTAACGAGGATTAGAAACATTACATAGTCAAAGCCCCTTTATATAGTTTTCTCCCCTAAACTCTGCAATATTAAGTCTTACTCCAAATAAAGATTTAGTAAATAAATCTTTTATAGATAATTCACATGACTTCATCTATAAGCATCTACCTCATCACTCTTCCAGAGCTTGTGAGAAACAATATATATTATAATATTGCATTTATAAATAAACTATTTGACTTATGCAGTACAAGACATATTATTTTTATAGATAATGATGGGGCTATCAATTGCATCAACCATTATATGACTCCACGTATGCCAATCCATTTGTTGAGCCATATTTATACATGTGCCATCTTATATAATGCAATAAATGGTTGAAGTGACCGCTAGGTCTATTTACATGACTTCATGTAATACCACCATATATCCAATATAAAATTTGACATTATATGATTTAGACAGATTTTCAAAACATGTGCATCCTAGCATAGTCATCATGATTCTCCTATAAAATATGTCAAGAGTTTTCGATAATTTGTAGACATATGAAGATCATTTAAATGCTAGTGCATTTTCTCAAAGCGAGAGCTGCATTAATTTACTCGATAATTTATATCGATTCTTACGATTAGGCCTGATGCATTAATGCTCTCAGCACTAGTAGTAGGAACATTAAGTACTAACAACATTTTCACTCCAAATAGATCCCATATATTTTGTGGATATAACATATTAAATCTACAAGATATTGATATTTCACAACCTTCTCTTAGTTACTGAAGATTCAACCAAATAGCATGATTTGTAGGACTTACAACACATGGTTGTATCACCATAGAGCAAAGTATAACCAATCTACATTATGATATTTAGGAGATTCTAGCAACATTACTAATTACAACAATATTGACACACACATAATATATTTCATGAACTCAATTGGCACACAAATAATCCAAACAACTATCAACATATGTCCGCACAAATATTCAACAATGGTCCTAACATCTCAAACGTCAACAACACATTTTCACACACATGATAATTCACAAAAATGTCCTCACACATACACCAAAAGATAGTTAACAACATCCACTTAGAGGGTATTGTTGAACTGATGTCCGCTACCAGTAACGCCTCCTGAGGTAAGAAAGTCTCCAACGGTCGGCGGAGTCCTCGAAGAAGAAGCGCCTCTAGCATTGGCATCTGGAGGATCCACCGAACCCTACATTACAATGTGATATTAGGATTTTAAATAACAGAATCATAATATACAAAAAGTCAAAGTTTGATATGTACGTGATAGGAGACTGCTTTGTAAATATAGGTGGAGGCCGAAATGGAGGAAGATTTAATGGCGTTCCAAACTGTTGTGTCATATATGCCTATAGATAATTTCAACAATTCTAAGTTCGAAAGAGTCATTTGCATGTATTAAGTTGAATTACGAAGAAATGAGCAATAATTGGACTATTTTAATGAATTGTAAACAATAATAAATAATTCATAACAAGAGATCCAAGTTGACCATAGTTTTTGGTTTGCATGAATATGAAGTTAAATTTACCAATTTTTATGGATTTGGAACAGAATTGAACAAGCTTTAATGATTTGCATGTATTAGATTAAAGATGGAAGAAATGAACAACAATTGAACTATTTTCATTAACGTGAAGCAGGAAAATAGAATTCATAACAAGGGACTTAGGGCTACCATAATTTTGGAGTTTGCATTAATATGAAGTAAAATTTAGCAATTTTCATGAATTTGGAACAAAAATAAGCAATAATTTGAAATGAAGAAGGTTCAATGATTACTTACATGTATAGTTGCTCGTTGTTTTGTCTGAAATGAAACAAAGTATTCTTATTGTTGCCTCAACTGCTCCTGTAGTTGGGCCTTCCGTGCAGCTAGTTTCCTCAACTTCTCCTGTATTAGTTGGATCTCATGAGCTTTGTGAAGAAGCCGATGATCTTGTTGAACTTAAGACAGCACTACTATATAGACCGCCATTGAATATGGAGAATCTTCCATGTTTCTTTCCACCTCCACTACTCTACAGAGTGACATGATCGACATATTCTCTTCTCCAGTCATAGTCCGTCCATAAGCATCGACCATCACTTGCCCATAAGAAGCCTACGCAACATATACATGCATAATGATATAATAAAGAATTCACTTCAGTTAGAAGAACAATTATACTAACCAAGCTCTGTGTCGCCATGTCATTGCATAGCTGGTCTAGTTGTGTTGGATCAAAGCCAAGGTGACCTTTATTATAGGCTTCGACCTCAGTAGGTCGAGACCTACTTTGAGCTTCCTATGGAACAACATTAGTCAACATTTTAAACTAAACTAATCAAATATTGACAGTGAAACATATAAATACCCATATGCTATCGTAAGAAACTTACCATACGTCGCGCAAGACGAAGATGTGCATCGGCTCCGTACCGCTGAGATACCATTGGGCCAGCCTCCCTGTTACCCCTCTTCTTGTTTGAACTCTGAACAAAGTCAGGTGAAGCCTAGTAGGGCTAAGAGCTTGCCATGCTTCAAGGCATTTGTTGAACCAAGACAACATAACTTCTGGCCATCGGTATTGATCTTTTCGAAGGTAGATTTTCGATGAACCAAACTTCTTACTCATATCTTGATGTATCACCCTCTTATAATACAAACTCATCGCCTGGATATGAGCCTAGTACATCGATCGTCTCCTTCACCGTCCTGGTTGCTGCGTTCTCAAAAACATATCTTGCCTTCTCTTGTAGAGACTGCTCATGATCACTTCGCAAACGGTATCTCTCCTACATAGGAAATGGATAGATTAGTTAGACATTAATTGTATTTATAGAAAATTCAATAAGAACAGAAAATTTAGAGAATTACCCAAAAGTCCACCCACACTCGTTGGGCAACTGTCCCATGCATCCCATCCGTAGCAACCTTGTAATGAGCCCATTTCAGGGTTGGCACCGTTACACCGTTGATCATCACTAGGCCAGGATAATGGTAACACAAAAGAGAACCCAACGTACCATTCACTTGCCTTATACTATTCGTGCCTGTCCTTTCTACATCTATCCATTGCCTACAAATAGTGTTATACAGCTTGTCAAAACTCTAGGAAATAATTAATGTCCAAACCGTAGAATGCTTACTTACCAATCACCATGTGGTAGGATAACTCTGCGTGCCTGAGGAACTGCTACCGGGGGAATCTAATTAGTCCCTCTATACCTGAAATGGAAACAAAATATTAGCTAAATTCCACTACATTGTTAATATTTCCCAAACATCTATACATGCATGCCACCTGAAGGCAGGAGCATCCAATTCCTCAGCATTAGCGTCTTCCTCGTCTTCGTCCCCCTCCACACTCTCCTCAGCCTCGTCCCCTCCCTCAGCCTCCTCCATAGCCTCTCCCCTCCCTCAGCCTCCACCATAGCCTTCTCCCCTCCCTCCTCGACAGCCTCCTCCACAACTTCCCTAGATTCCCTGGCCTCCTGAGAATTAATTGATAAAAAAATTAGTGCATGCATATTAAAAAAATAAAGAAAACACAATTAATATTATACATACAAACTGTAGGCCTCCTGAGTGACCCCCTCGAACTCCTGCTAAGCTACCCCCTCTAGGCACCTTGATGAGGCCATCAATGACGCGGTTGCCCAAGACGGGAGGACGTCGAACTCGCTGCCGGGTCCGGTTCGGACTGCCAGAACCAGCGCACCTTCAAACGGACACCCAGATCACATACGACATCCAAATGAGGCAAATAAGGACTCTACGGAAAGCTATCGAGATAAGCTTTCCAACGGATCCAACCATGCCTCCAAATTCCATCCGAGTCAACAGGAATCACGAAAACAATCTGACGGACAGAAACTGTCCGGTGCTGCGTCGCCATATTTTTGGGCCCAAAGCCCGTGTACCCCTAGAGTTAGGGTTGAGTACGTGTGGGCACCTGTTTGGGCACCCCTCCTCTGGCCGCCGCCCTATATAAGTCCCACGCCGTGCTACGTTTTAGTTGGGTTTTGTTTAGTTGATTTCGTCACTGTCGTGTGAGATTTCGCCTTGTTCTTCTTGTGTCGGCTAGACCAACAGGACCAAGTTTCTGAACCCCGTTATTCTTAATATATATTCGCAATTCAGATTGCTTATCTTGTGTTCTTGCTCGTTCTTCGGTTGCTTGCAGGAACCGTCCTTCGTGGACAGGTCGATCGTGCTTCTGGTTCGGTCGATAACAATCGTTGTGGTGGTTTAGCGATCGCCGGGATTTCCTGTTCTTTGCGGGGTTGGAAGCCGGATCGTTTAGGTCTCCGTGACACCTTACCGAGTTATCTTTACCATCTCTCACCAGAAGATCGGGACCCCGCGTCCGCGCACATCAAGTGGTATCAGAGCATCGGTTGCCTGGTGAGAACACCCCTTATCTTGTTTTAGATCTGTTCTTGTTCGTCCTAGAGTCCAGAAAATTGCTTAAAAAAAAAGTTCGTCGTGTGATTTCTCTTTGATCCAAGCCCATTTAGCCTTTGCTATTGCTTCCTAGTTTAATTCTTGTTGAATTTTCGTTGCATCGTCGTGTCGTTGCTGGTCTTAGCGTTTTGATCTTTAGATATTCGAGTTCGAGTCACGTCTTTGTCACAGTGTTCATCATCTTGTCTTGTTCGTCGCTGATTTTGTATATCGCAGCAAGCCGAATCGTGTTTTTTTTTTGTCTCCCGTGATTCTTCTCTGGCCGAAACCTTCAAAAAAAAAATAGCAAGTTGAGTCACGGTCGGTCTCCAGAAAAATAGCTGTCGGTTTCCTTGTTTATCCACCGCCCCTCATATTCCATGCACAGCAAACCGCGACTCATCTTTCCAAACTTTCCCAACCATCCATCTCTCGGTTCCATATTTCCATATATATTCAACCGAGCCAATCAAGGAAAATCCCAACCGATCAAAGCATAAGTGTGCTCACATTGAGGAACGCAGCCATATATAATATCCTTTCTTTTGCTGCAATTTTTGCGTTCACACTTTGCTGAAATTGGTACACGGACAGCAACTCAGCACCCTACCATAATAATCGGAGCTAATTCCATTTGGGGCTGATTCTTGTTTATACACCTACCAAAATTATTGTATGCAGCACAACATCCTTCATTGCCTTTGAGTTCTCCGAGGCGGGGGGGGGGGGGGCGTCCATCGCGCGAGGGACGCGGGCGCGTACGCTCGCGTCGCCGTACACATGTCCCCGTCGCGCCGTCCGATCCGCGAGCCCACGCGCACGCGCTGCCGCCGCTCCCGTTTGGCTTCGCAGTTCGCTCGCTGTGTCAATCGGCTCGGGCTCGGCTCAACCTCCTCAACCTCCCAACTGCGCTCTACCTGCAGGCTCGTCCTCCCCAAATCCCCATCCTGAACGCCCCGGTGCCGCCTCCTATGCCCACCACGGCCGGCGGCGAGGCACCCCCACAGCGATTCTTCCCCGACCCTGCCTCCTGTGTCCTCCATGGTATGCCACATCCTGCACAAGACCTAGCTGTGCCCATTCTGAATTGCTTCTGATGCATGCAGTTTTGTCTGAGATGAACCAGCGATCGCTGTCAGGGAGCTGCTCTGGATGAATCTGTCTCCATCTTCGCAAGCACCGAGCGGCATGACAGAGTCGAAGAGAAAAGGTGTATGAACAGAAGAAAAAATCAGATGAGAAAGAGAAACAATTTGTTTCTTTGTCATTTCACTTCTTATTCAGATTCAAGAAGGAATGCAATCGCAAGAAATTCAGAAAAGACCCGAGAACATGTGTACACTTTTTTCTGCAACTAATTGAGAACGAACAAACTCAAATCAGCAAGATTCCTCGGTTTCGAGGGAATCTGAATCCTGGAATCGACGCTGCTACCTCGGAAACAGATCACTCCCACCGCGCATTGCTAGCGAGCTGGCAAGCTGTCCCGTGAGCTGGTGGAGAAGACGACGCAGAGCACGGTGAGCGCCACCGCTAGGAGCTTCCCGGCGACGAGGCCTACGAGGACCACCGGGAGGAACACCGCGAGTGGCAATGCGCCTCCTCCTCCGTTCAATTCCTCATCCTCCTCCTCTCTGCTCGATTCCGATGGCGTCTGCTCGGTGGACGCAAGCGAAGCCTCGGCTTTTACAGGCCCGGCGTTGCTGCCCACCTTGGCGGCGGCGGCTGAGCCAGCAGGTAGAGCGCAGTTGGGAGGCTGAGCCGAGCCCGAGCCGATTGACACAGCGAGCAAACTGCGAAGCCAAACGGGAGCGGCGGCAGCGCGTGCGCGTGGGCTCGTGGATCGGACGGCGCGACGGGGACACGCGTACGGCGACGCAAGCGTTGGACGCGCCCGCGTCCCTCACGCGATGGACGCCCCCCGCCTCGGTATTTCTCACCCGTGCAAACACCATTCCAAAGGAATCTTGTTTTGGCTGCTAGCTTTGTATCTTTGGTTCAATTTGTGGTGAGGAGCACAAAAGTAAAAAAAAAAAAAAAAAGGCTAGCGCAACAAAAGAGCCGCGCTAAAAAAAAAAAAATCAACTCGGTTTCTAATTTAGTTGCTGAGTTTTCGGCCTCGTGCACCAGTTTGCCCCACAATTAACACCCCAAAACCAGGCCACACCAATCGGCCTTCCTTTCCATAATTGCAGCCGTCCACCATTCTTTGCTCTTCTAGCCACCGAAACTAGCGTCATTGTTTCTTTTTCCTGGTAGAGCTGTGCACAACCATCCAATTCAAATCAAAAACACAAAGCTGCTATCTTGCTAATCACGTCTTTTGCCAAAAAAAAAAAAGGAGAGAAAGGAAAATAAAAGAAAAAGAGTGAAAAAAAAGAGCACTCGTTGTAAAAAAAAAAGGAATCAGTGCAAAAAAAAAAAAGAAGAGAAGTTGAAAAAAAGGAGCAAAATTTTTTTTACCTGGAGTTTCATCTTCGTGTTCAGTGGCTGTTCTGTGACTACGTCTGTGATTAGGCTCGCGTCTTTAGCACGTTCTAGCCTAGGACCAGCATAGTACGACCGTTGAACACTTATTCAACTTGTATTAACTAGCGTGGTTTTAGTACTTCCTTTGCTACATATATAAGCCTGTCCAAGCTCCACCATCTACTAACCCAGCAGGGACTGATCCTAGCCATCGCTTTACCACCCTGTGCGTTGAAGTTATCACGACCGCTTGCCGATTGTGCCTCTCGCTTGCACCGGTAAGCGGTAACAACAAAGGATAGGTTAGAGAGAGCTGTTGACACCCACACACAACAGTAGCATATAATATATATATATTCTTGTGTGTTTCTTTTGTTCCCACTAATCATGTCAGGAGGAGGAAGTAATAATGAGTCCGTGCTTAACGCTGATTTCGCAAAGTACATGGAGGACCAGCAAAAGGCCATGGCTGATATGGCCAATAGCATCAATCAACTGACAAATGCAAATGCCCACGGGATGGAGCGGCTCGAAAGAAGGATTGTCAACTTGATCACGAGAATGGAAGACGTTGAAAGAAGAGTTCTCGCTTCGCCGCCGTGTGCCTCCCGCCGCCGGTGCTTTCTGCGCACCCTCGTTGATCGTCGCTCTTGGGCCGATAAGGTTGAACAAGCCGAGAATGACTACGTTGTTGATTCCGGCCGACGATGGATTTGATGCGAACAATGATCGAGATCATCGAAGGCTGCGTCACAATCGACAAGGTATGGTTAGAAATCGTCAAGGTAATCGTGAGGTACGTGATGATTCATTAGCCAAGGTTAAATTGATAATACCTCCATATAATGGTAGATATGATCCTGACGCTTATCTTGATTGGGAATTATTGGTAGATCAAAAATTTTCATGTTTTACTGTCGTACCTGAAAATCAAGTTAAGGTTGCTGTTAGTGAATTCATTGATTTTGCATCTATTTGGTGGCATGAAACATGTAGAAGAGGAAATGAACCTACCACCTGGCAAACCTTAAAATGTGCCATGCGCTCTAGATTTGTTCCTTCTTATTATGAGAGAGATTTGCTGAATATGTTGCAACGTTTAAATCAAAATAGCAAAACAGTTGAGGAATATTATCAGGAGTTACAAATTGGTATGTTGCGTTGTGGTTTACAAGAGAGTGAGGATGCAAAAATAGCTAGATTTTTGGGTGGGTTAAACCGTGAGATTCAGGATATACTTAATTATAAAGAATACAATTCTATCACTCGTTTGTTCCATCTTGCTTGCAAAGCAGAAAGGGAAGTACAGGGACGACAAATCAGGACGCGAGGAAACTTCAGTGGTTCATCAAAGTCAAACCTTGAAGCTGCAAAGGTTCCCTCGTCAACACTTCATCAAGCATCACCAACCGTTGTTCCTCCTGCTCCAGCGACACGAGCTACGAGTGTAAGTAAGAATTCAGCGGCGCAAGCCCCCGCCAAAAGTGTTTCTTCTGTCGCATCCACAGGCCGTACTCGCGACATTCAATGTTTCCGTTGCAAGGGATTTGGACATACAAAGCGTGATTGTCCTAGTCAGCGTGCTCTCATTATTCATGAGGATGGTGAGTATTCTTCTGCTAGTGAGCATGAGGATGATCTTGTTTTAGTTGCCGCTAACCCTGCAGGTACCGAAGTTGCCAAAGAAGAGGTGTTTGATACTTCGACAACGGAAGCTTATCCAACACTTGTCGTGACCCGTGTATTGACTGCACAACCAGAACGGTCACAAGAAACTCAGCGTCACAATCTTTTTCAAACCAAGATGGTCGTCAACGAATATGCGGTGCCCGTCATCATCGATGGAGGAAGTTGCAACAACTTTGCGAGTGTTGACATGGTCGAGAAGCTTGGCTTGACCACACACCCGCATCCACATCCATATTGCATTGAATGGTTCAATTCTTGCGGTAAGCTCAAGGTAACTAAGACTGTTCGAATTCACATATCCCTTGGTACTTATCGTGATTACATAGATTGTGATGTTGCACTCATGGATGTTTGTTCAATTTTGCTGGGTAGACTTTGGATTTATGATGTAGATGCTGTTCATCATGGTAGGTCTAATGAATATAAATTTATGTTTAAGGAAAAGAAATATGTGTTAAAACCTATGACACCGGCTGAGTTAGCAAAGGCAAGTCGTAAATCACAAAATAAAAGTGGTGTCAATGAAAAACCAAGTGTAGCAAAACAAAAGGAAACTGTTGAGACGAATTCTGAAAGTAAATTGAAAGGGCCTGTTCTTTTAGCTACAAAAAAATGTGAAGATGATGAGTTAGCTAAAGAACCAAACAATGATTTAAAAGATTTGTCTATTGCTTTGCCCTCTGTAGTTCCTAACCTTTTGCAGGAGAATATGCTTGAGTCGAGGATGACTCAAATTCAAGGCCCGGGTGATGATGAGGACATCAACGACGCGGTTGCCCAAGACGGGAGGACGTCGAACTCGCTGCCGGGTCCGGTTCGGACTGCCAGGACCAGCGCACCTTCAAATGGACGCCCAGATCACATACGACGTCCAAATGAGATAAATAAGGACTCTACGGAAAGCTATCGAGATAAGCTTTCCAACGGATCCAACCACGCCTCAAAATTCCATCCGAGTCAACGGGAATCGCGAAAACAATCTGACGGACAGAAACTGTCCGGCGCTGCGTCGCCATATTTTTGGGCCCAAAGCCCGTGTACCCCTAGAGTTAGGGTTGAGTACGTGTGGGCACCTGTTTGGGCACCCCTCCTCTGGCCGCCGCCCTATATAAGTCCCACGCCGTGCTACGTTTTAGTTGGGTTTTGTTTAGTTGATTTCGTCACTGTCGTGTGAGATTTCGCCTTGTTCTTCTTGTGTCGGCTAGACCAACAGGACCAAGTTTTTGAACCCCGTTATTCTTAATATATATTCGCAATTCAGATTGCTTATCTTGTGTTCTTGCTCGTTCTTCGGTTGCTTGCAGGAACCGTCCTTCGTGGACAGGTCGATCGTGCTTCTGGTTCGGTCGATAACAATCGTTGTGGTGGTTTAGCGATCGCCGGGATTTCCTGTTCTTTGCGGGGTTGGAAGCCGGATCGTTTAGGTCTCCGTGACACATCACACCTCCTGAGCGACTTCCTCTAGGCACCTCTCGAACTGTCTCTGCCTGCTCTACTGATAACTGGATCCTCTAAAAAGTGATCCTTGACTCTTCGATGAAGACCCATCCATTCTTTTAGATTTCCTATGTGTCGAAAAAATGATTTCATCCTGTTTTATAAACACTATATTAATATATAAACATGTGTAAACCATCAAAAATAGATAAAGAAATAGGTGCAACATTTGTACTTTTCAGAAGTAATTAGCGTCAAAAGGTTCATGTACACTGGCTCTACGTTGCCTCTTTTCTGGAACATCTTGAGAGGCATGAGCACGACGTCGCTTTTTTCCTTCTAACATTCTCCACATTAACATCTGTTGTGTCGCCCACTAATTCGTGAAGTGCGGACCCAATGTCTACTTCAAATGAGACTGGAAAACCGTCTTCTTTGTAGGCTAAGTCATTCATGCTATTGAGTCCTCTTTCAATGTACTTGGCGTTTCCAGGAGTGTATAAGCGGCCAGGAGGATTCACTTTATATACAACCCATGTGAGCATCACTGAGCCCTAATTCTTTTAGTGGCATTGATGATGTATTCATTTGCTCTAGGGAGTTCTTGGAGTTTTCATGGAACCCTAGCAAGGCTTCGGCGAACTTTTGAGATGCTTCGAGATGATCTAAACATGACCGGGCGAGCGAAGAGGTCATGTGTAGGTTTAGGAATAGCTAGGTCTTATTTTTGTCGCCCATGCTTCAAGAGGGGTCTACTCGTTTCGATCGTGCCAAGTCTCTCCTTGCCCTAGTCCTCAAGCCATCCACAAAATATTTAGAGATCTCAATCCATTGAAAATCTCCTGAACCGGGTATTTTCTGTATTCATCGGACCGGGTCCGGTCGCCACCGGACTGGGTCTCCTAGCCCAAACCCTAATTTCAGTTTTCTGTTGCTGGTCGGACCGGGTCCGACCCCTCCGGACCGAGTCCGACAGCGCCTTTGTTCCAGCACCTATAGCTCCGTCGGACCGGGTCCTACCACCGTCGGACCGGGTCCGACAGCATGTGTGTCAGCCAAGTTTAAGGCATGGTTGCAGCCATCGGACCGCGTCTGGTCCGACGGTACTGTAACGGCTAGTTTTTGGAGTCTTCCCGAGCTCCAACGACTAGTTCCTCTCCGGGGGTTATTTATTGACATGGGTAGGCAGCCATTACTGAGGTTTGTTGCTCCACTTCACCTATAGCCATCACCTACTCACCTTTGGGGTGTTCTAGAGCCATTCCTCCACCAATTCATCCACCACCTACCTTCCCCCAAACCGAGCTTCATGGAAGTCCTTTAATTTGGCATGATCGAGGTGATTCGGGCTTATTACTCTTGAAGACAATGTTCTTCTTGGAGGTGTGGGCTTGGGAGTAGGCCTTGGCGTGTGGCTACTCTCGAGTCGGTGCGAAGGTGACGGAGCCCACCTCGCCGGAGTGGCGGAACGACTACCAGGGAGTAAGCGAGGCGTGTGGCTCAAGAGGGAGCCGGTCCTTGTGCGCAAGGACTAGCCTTAACGGAGAGTAGGAGTGGTAACTCCGAACTTTGGTGAAACAATACCGTGTCACCTCTCTTGTCTCATTTACTTTTGCATTTACTTCTTGCTTAAATTGCTTGATTGATTTGGTGAGATGAAATAGATTGCTAGTGCGTGCCGTTTAATTTGCTTCCGCTTAATAGGGCACTAGAATCTAGATTGGGTCACTCTTAATCTTGTTGCTTAATCAAGTACAACCCAAAGAAATTAAAAATGGCCTATTCACCCCCTAGGCCATCAAGTTTCTTTCAACCCACCAAGGTTTTAAACTTTTCTTTCGGCATGGATATGGAAGGTAGTACACCTGCTCAGCATGGTGAGCAAGTACGAATGAGTTGTGACCTCCAAAGCGTGATTCATGTCTAACTTCTACCAAGCTAAGATTTTTGTTTCGTCGAATTCCTGTTTTGTCGTTGAACCAATCACAGTAGAAGAAAGCTACCTTCAAATCTTTTTGACCGCCAACTTAATCTCCGCTATGTTCTAAAGAATACCATAGTACTCTGTCTGTCGACCATCTGCACCCTGTGCGGTAGTGACAACTCTACTATTAACCATGGCGCCTAGAGGACGACTTGCTTCTAATGCCGTGGTACGAAAGCAAAATCCATTCACGTCGTAACGCCCAAACTTTCTTGCGGTAGTGCTACTGTGTGATAGCTATCGGAGTTCCTCATGGACAGTGCCATCACACATACACTGGAAATATTATAATAGTAATTACATGGTAGTTGAATATAGATTATTTAAATTTTTACGTGATAAGAACTATACATGTTGACGAAACCAAGTCATATAATTAGGACCACCACGTAAGCCATTGCGTCGCAAATTATCGAGTTGAGTATTTGTAGGTTGTCTCATTGAATTCCAGTTTTGTTGATCAAACAACCTGCATTTCGTTTCATCAAGTTAGAAGCTAACGTCAAAACCAAGTTAGAAATTAGTGTAGCGGATTCTTATGTGAAATATTGTTCCATTTCTAATATGTTAGGCGTATAGATATGACATTGCTTCATTCCACTCTTTGTGGGACAACACTTAAATAGAACTGGCACCGACGGTGTGTCCATATCCTCGGAATACATCAAGATCAAAGCCATGCGTGGAATTGAGAACACAGGCCAACATGAGTACGATGCAACATTCATGTTGAAAGGAGAGAACCCTCGGTCGCTAACCCGATTCTAACATTTCCTGGGTCTTTAGCAAAATCTTCGTCATGTCGGTCCAATGTCTTCCATAGCTTGCCATCAGATGGATGACATATGAAACCTTCGCTGAATCGCACGCCTTCCTTATGCCACCTCATGTGTTGGGCAGTCTTCTTACATAGGTACAATCTTTGTAGCCTCGGTGTTAGAGGAAAGAAACATATAACCTTTATTGGTGTATCGCTTGTCAATATATTCCTCTTTACATCAATTGTTTGTAAAAATCTAGACTTTCCACGAACTAAACAGTTTTTCTTCGCAGCATTACTCTTTCAGAATAACATACAATTGTTAACATGCATCTATCTTCTCATAAGGCATCCCTAAACCATCCAAAATCTTTTTCAACTAATACATATCTTTTGACAACTTGTGATTTTCTGGGAGAACATTACAAATCAATTTGACCAAATCATTGCAACACCCTTGAGAGAAGCCATACTTTGATTTTATATTCATAAGTTGTGTCTGAAACGAAAGGACTGACACCTTGGTGCCCTCATGCAAAAGGCTTATCTGAAGCATCTAAGAGTCTAAAAAATTTCTCGGCTGCTATGGTCGGTGCATCCTCATGACGCACAGATTCATTCTTCGGAGCATTCTGAAATTGCCGACCCAAGTCCTGAACCATCTCATCTATCCTATCATCCACTCTATCAGTAGTGTCATCTTCATCAGAGACATCTATCGCCCGTGACTCACTATGTTCATACCATGTGAGGTAATTCGGCATGATGCCAAATTTGCATAGAGGGCCGGCCATAACGGATTTTGTCACTCGGACAAAAAGATGACACTTAACACATGGACACTTCGCTACCCGCCAGGAGAATCTCGGGAGAAAACCTTGTCTAGAAAACTTTGTGTGTTAACTTTCCATTCTTGAATTTGTTTCATACCATTATCCCAACCATCGTACATCCATTTACGGTCTTCAGCCATCTTTGTTAGTACTAAATGCAACAATACATGAAAAATGTGTTAATGATCCTGACAGAAGTCTAGGGAAAGATAGGTCCTAAACCCACCCAGGGATGAACGGGTTAGCATGGTTTATCATGGCATGTGGTGCGATCTGAATGAAATTTTGGCAGCGTAACCCTGTGTTCTCCGAATGCACGCATGATACTTGTGCATCGGAGAACAACGGGGTTACACAGATGTAATTAAGGGCCTTCGGTAATGATTAGTGCACATGTATCCTTGAACCTTGAAGGAGTGGTGGAGGGAAAAAGCTCGGCGGCGTGGTGGAGGGAGGTGGCTCGGCGGCGTGGGGCGGCGGTAGAGAGCGGTGACTAGGCGGTGAGGCGCGGTGGAGGCGGGGCTCGGCGGCGTGGGCGGCGCCGTGAGGCGATGGTGGGTGGCTGCGGGGGGCGACGAGGCCATGGTGGAGGTGGCGAGGGCGCGGTGGAGGTGGGCGAGGCGGCCACACGGCGGCAAAGAGGGCACGGTGGAGGGCGGCGGCTCGGCGGCGTGGGTCGGCGGTACGGCGGCGATGGCCGTCGTGGGCGGCGGCGACGAGGGCGCGGTGGAGGCGGCGGCGGCGCAACGAGGGCGCGGTGGTGGGCGGCACCGTGGGGCGCAGTGGAGGCCGACAAGGGACGGCGGCGTGGGGCGAGGTGTACAAAGTTACACGATTTGATGCGGTGCGGTGGGCCAACATAAATAATCCAGTGCCTAGGCCGACATAAATAGGCCATTGGCCAACGTAAAAAAATTGCAGCAGGTCTCCTTTTTCGCGCTAAGTCCTAAAGCACTTGGTTAACATCAATATTTACGTCGGCCAGGGCGGGCCGACGTAGATAACCCCTGTATTTACGCCGACTTTCTTCAGCTGACGTAAATATATTTGACCGACGTAAACAGTTCGTATTCCTGTAGTGAGGGCCTAAGTAATTAGATCTAATATTTGCAGGCGTTCCTGCATATTTAGAGCATGGACCAATTAGTCAACTTCGCAAAGATGGAAATACTATTTTCCAGGGTTATTCAGCTCTTAGCGATCCATGTATAGTATAGTAAATATTGTTCATTGTGTCCATACTAACTGCAACACATTCACTCCATAGTAAATGGTAACTTCAATTTTCTAGCAGGTTCTCCATTTCCACAAAACAAGAGCATCAACTAAACTCTTGTTTAGAATAACTAGTGCAAAAATATTTTAATTATAAAGATCATTTCTCTGGTACTTTCTTTAGAGAAAATCTCAAGGCTTTCACCCCTTAATGACGAGATTCGATCTTTATTAACAACACATTTTCAAAAAATCCCTCTTTCAGGAAAAAGGTTCGTAGAATTTCGGATCCAAAAATCTTCAAATATACTTTGAAAGAGGATCCTAAGCCCTAGAGGGGGGTGAATAGGCAATTTTAAATTCTTTTGAATAATTGTTGATTAAGCATCATATTAAGAATCACCCAATCCTAGTTGCAATTGACAAGTAAGCGGAAGCGGTAAGCAATTACGAGGCAACTAAGATATGGCATACAAATTAACACAAGCAATGCAATAAGAGTAAGTGCGGAAAATAAATGAGAAAGTGACACGGTGTTTGTTTGACCGAAGTTCGGAGCCGCAACTCCTACTCTCCGTTGAGGCTACCCCTTGCGCACAAGGACCGGCTCGCTCTTGAGCCTAACGCCTCACTCACTCCCGATAGTCGCTCCGCCACTCCGGCGAGGTGGACTCCGTCACCCGTACACCGACTCGAGAGTAGCCACGCGCCAAGGCCTACTCCCAAGCCCACGCCTCCACGAAGAATGTCTTCAAAAGTAACAAGCCCGAAACGCCCCGATCATGCCGGATCGAAGGACTTCCATGAAGCTCGGTGTTGGGGTTTAATGATTTGTGTCTTTGGATGCTTTGTGGGTGGAGGAATGGCTCTAGAACACCTAATTGATGAGCTATAAATGTGGTAGGTTAAGTGGAGCAGCAAACCTCAAAGTAGCCAGCCACTGGGTAGGTATTTATAGCCCCTAGAGCAAAACTAGCCGTTGCCTCTCGGAAGAGGACAAAAAGACTAGCCGTTAACCTGTACCGGACGCCGTCCGATGGGCACCGGACGCCGTCCGACAGAGGCAACTGCTCACAAAAAATAGGTTTATCGGACGCCGTCCGGTCCCCACCGGACGCCGTCCGACAGCAAGGATCGCGCAAGCGCTGAAACTACCGGACGCCCCCCAGACGCCGTCCGACAGCGAGAAACAGCCAAAATTGAACTTTATCGGACGCCGTCCGGTGACGACCGGACGCCGTCCGACAGTGAGTATTAATTTGGATTTTGGGCTGGTCGGACGCCGTCGCTTACCGACGCCGTCCGGATGTAATGGATTTTCGGGTAAAAAGTGAGGGGGAAAATTAGGTGGGTTTCTCTCTCTCTCTAGAAATCTCACAAAGGGATATTTGGTTATTTTTAGAAATGGTGGACTACGGAAACCGAGTTTTCGAGAATTCACAAAGATCCGGCAAGATCCGAGATATTCAAACCCCTTTTGAAATCCGAAAACAGGAAATAACCATAACTACTCCTAATCTATACATGACCTCTTCTCTCGCCCGGCCACGCAGTTGAAATCTTGGAGCAGCTCAGAAAATTGTCGACGCTTCAAATTAGGGATTATAAAAATCGCCGAGTCTTCGCTAGGGTTCCGAGAAGTCCATAAACCCCCTAGCACTTAATAATTATTTAATTTGATATCAATGCCACTAATAAAAATTAGGGCTCAACAATGCTCACAATCTCCCCCTTTGTGGCACTTGATGGCAACCCAAGAGAGAATAAAATTTTGAGCTGCAAAAGGGGTTAGTGCAATACAAATATGCGAGCAATTTCTAATTTAAGACAACCACAACTCGACCAAAAGGATGTGCAAATAAAGGAAGCTCCCCCTAAATTCATGCATAAATTTGAAACCACAAGCCAACAAGGTTCAAAGGACATAAAACGAACCAAGGTAACAAACACAAATTTCAACGAGTATCGAGGCAACAAATAATATTACAGGTAAAGACAAAACCTCGATCTCACTACCCATCTTACTAACTTATGCTATTCTCTCTACCTTCTCCCTAACTTCTCCCTCTTTGTCACCAAGTGACAAAAAAAGGGAAAAAGTCCTATTCTTGCTGGTCTTGATCCATGTCGTCGCCTCCGACATCTCCCTGGCCGCCGGAAGAGGAGCCCTGACCTCTGGGACGCTTGAACAAGGGCATATGAGCTGCAGAGGGTACCGACCGAGGTGAGGATGGATCATCATATAGCTGGGTCGGTTGAGGGTTTGGCAAAGAAAAGTTGAGATGGCGAGCGACTTCTCCACCAGTAAAATGAATCTTACCAGGAGGAGGATATGACTGGGGTGGAGGCACAAAGGAAGGAGCAGGCCCGGAAGGAGGGTATACCCAAGGATGAACCGGTGGTGGGTAGACAGGTGGGCGAGGAAAACTCTGATTCTGCTGGAAAGCCTGATAGTTGTCATGAGCATGAGAATACCAAGCATATGGATTTGCCCCTTCTGGTACTGGCATAAACATTGCACCCATGTACTGGACTGCCGACTTGAACTCTGCAAATTCATCATTTAAATAAGTCTGCTGCCCTGCCAGTTCTGTCATCTCCCTACGGGTGGCTGCCAACTCTTCTTTCACCTCAGTGTGAAAACTTTTCATATCTGTGCGCAGACCTCTCATCTCACCTATCAAGGCGTCATACCAAGGAGGAGATGCAGCGGCAGAAGACCCCGCACCAGGTACTGGCACAAACGGCTGCATTGGAGCAGCAGGAGCAAAAACAGGAGCTGGAGGAGCATCATCACCAGGTCGATCCAACTTTGCCTTGCTTCTAAGAGAGTTCAGAAAATTTTTCATCTGATGCTTTTTGATCCTGTTGTTCCAACTCTTCACCTCATCCTCGGAAACCCGCTGAGTCCTAGAAAGAAGCAGGCCAACATATGGAGCTAGTGGAAGTGGTCTATTGACCTCTCTGAAAATAGCGTCATCAAACTCTCCCAGAAGGGTAGCTCCAATGTTTATGGTCCTACCTGTCAGAAGATAAAGCATAAACCAGCTACAAATTGGAAGGATTCTGTCGCTGTTTCCACTTCGGACAAACAGTGTGCTTCGTAGAATGAGATTGATCAGAGCTGGCTCTTGACGCAATTGATTAGCCTGTCCCACATTTATCTCCTCATCATTAGGATCTAGATACATGAATCTGACTTCATCCAAAGGAGGATATTTAGCCTTCCAGAAGGCATCCTCATAAGCCATCTCATTCAAGTCTGCGCCAGTATCTGGAGTGCCCAAAGCATTATTCATATTTGCCACGGAGATCCCGTGAATGTTTGCATCGACTGAGTGGTAATAGCTGAACTCTGACTCATCCTCAGCAGGTAGCAGTGTGGCAAAGAACTCACAGTTTCTTTCTTTAGGCCATGTCAACTTCTTATTTGAGACCAAAGCTGCCAAGCCTGGAGTAGAACTGAAGATGGTGAAGACCTCAGGTGCTACGGCGGCGGTGATCTCATCCCAGTCAATACAATGGGGGTCCCTAGGACCAGTCTTGGGAGCAGCGAAGCACATATAAAGCTGCTTCTGAAACTTTGTGTGAGACCTGAAATCCCTGGTATCCTCTCGCCGCTGAGGGAACCATCTGGCATATGAGACAGACCTTTTCTTCCTCAATGTCTCCATAGACAATTTCAGAACTTGATCATCCACAGGGTCGTCCTCGGCGACCACTGTCTCAGTAACATCCTCATCTATGGGGTCCTCAGCATAGGTGTCATCGTCAGCATCCTCGGCGGTGGCAAAGGAAGATCCCGCCACCCGAGTCCAATGAAGTCCCCGATCATTTCGTGCAGATATCTCGCTCTAGTCACTCTACTTGGGCGAGGAGGAGCGGCACTGCTAGCCATCTCATCTATGTAATCAGGATCGCCCTTACTGCCGCTGTCACGACGACCACTGAGGGTCCTGCTCAGAGCCTTTCCAAATTTCTTCAATGATTTCGACATGTTGAATCAAACCGTTGACTGATAGACCACTGACGGAACGTGCCCACTGCCAAGAGCCACTGACCACGAATCCACAGACAAGGTGCCAACCCACCATGGTCCAACCCTGAACACGAACGCGGGAAAATTCTATTCAAAACCTAGAACTCGGTAAACAACGAAATTTGACGGGAATAGAGGCGGGAAGCCGTTACCGAGCCCTAGAAGGGAAGGAGGAAGTCGCCGTGCGCGAGGAGATCGTCCGCAAGGCCCTTCCCGGTAGGGGAAAGGAGGGGAACACGACGGAGATGAGGCGCACGAACGGAGCCGTCCACTTCCAATCCACGTGGTGGAAATCAAAGAGGACGACGAGGGGAGGCCGCCGGTGGTGGTGGAGATCGCCGGAGGATGCCGGAGGGTCTTCCCCGGTGAGGAGAAGGGGCAGGGGCGGCGCCGGTTTGGAGAGGAATAAGAGATCAAATGGGGAGAGAGGGAGGCGGAGAGGTAAGTTATAAGCAGTTCCGCAAGGTTAGGCCCTGTCGGACGGCGTCCGACGGTTACCGGACGGCGTCCGACAGTACGGGTGCAGCGCACAGTTGACCTCGTCGGACGGGGTCGCGGAGAGGCCAGACGGCGTCCGACAGGCGAGTCGCAACGCGGATAACACTCTGTTGGACGGCGTCCGATAGCGACCGGACAGCGTCCGTCAGGAAGTGTGTGGCGCATGCAACACGTTATCGGACGGTGTCTGAGCATGACCGGACGGCGTCCGATGGAGGCTGAAAACACAGCTGCTTGTACTCCTGACCAGAGGGTCCCACCAATGCGAGAATTTTTATAAAAATAATGTTTTGAAGTGATGATCTCCATTTTTGCTCAAAATTCAAAAGAAGATTCAAATGTGAGCAATTTGAAGTGATTTTAAAATTTTTAATTTTGAAGGGATAAGATACTAAGTTGACAAATGAAACCAATTCAAAAACCCAAATTTTTATCTTCGAGATCAAGAAAATGTGTGAACCCAAATTTTGCCTTGATTTCTCATATAAGCATGAAAATCGCGCATAGGGGTTCACTTTAGAGTTTAAACACATGTTTTTGAGTTTTGGCTCCTTTTTCAAAATATTTTCAACAATTTTGATGCCATATGATTTTCAAGAGAAGAAATATGCATATGGAGCAAATTTTTCAAAGAGGGATAATATTTTCAAATTTAGAAGTTTGAAGTGATAAGACGATAATGATAGTCTATTAAGTTTAAATTTGTTTTGGCTCGAAATATAGGGCAAGAATGTGCTAACCCAAAATCAAATTTATCTTTTCACCACTAGAGGGAGTTTTGAGATCATGAGTTGAAACTAAACTCCCCCTAAATGTGACAAGGGTCAAAATCAAATGAAAGAATTCAAATAAGACCCAAAAATCAAAAAAAACAATCAACACGCATTTGATCTATCTAGTATATTGAGTTCATTCCTTAATTTGCAAAACCGTGCCTCATCTAAGGGTTTGGTGAAAATATCCGCCAATTGGTCTTCCGTTCGCACGTAGGCAAGCACAACGTCACCCTTTGCAACATGGTCACGAATAAAGTGATGTTGGATATCGATGTGCTTTGTACGGGAATGTTGGACCGAATTGTTGGCTATTTTCACCGCACTTTCATTATCGCATAGAAGTGGCACTTTTTCAAATTTTAGCCCAAAGTCACTAAGCATCCGAGTCATGTACAAGAGTTGAGCACAATAACTCCCCGCCGCTACATATTTCGCTTCCGCGGTAGATAGCGCCACGGAGTTTTGCTTCCTCGAAGTCCATGACATGAGTGAGCGTCCTAGCAAGTGACAACCCCCCGAGGTGCTTTTGCGATCAATTTTGCAACCGGCGTAATCCGAGTCAGAATAGCCAAGAAGCCCAACACGCGCTACCTTGGGGTACCAAATACCTAGACTAGTAGTGATTTTTAGATATCTCAAAATGCGTTTTACGGCAATAAGATGCACTTCTTTAGGAGATGCTTGAAAGCGAGCACATATGCACACACTAAACATAATATCGGGTCGAGAAGCGGTAAGGTAGAGAAGCGAACCGATCATGGAGCGATAAAGCTTTTGGTCCACGGGCTTTCCATCTTCATTCAAATCAAGATGCCCATTAGTGGCCATTGGTGTTTTGATCGATTTGCAATCGTCCATAGAAAACCGCTTGAGAAGGTTATTTGTATATTTCTCTTGACAAATGAAGGTCCCTTCTCGAAGTTGCTTGATTTGAAATCCAAGAAAGAAAGTGAGCTCTCCAATCATCGACATTTCGAATTCCTTGGACATCATTTCTCCAAAGTCCTTACATTTAGATTTGTTAGTGCATCCAAAGATAATATCATCCACATAAATTTGACAAATAAATAAGTCATTTTCAATTGGCTTTAGAAACAATGTGGAATCAATCGCACCGGTTTTAAATCCCTTTTCTAAGAGAAAGTCTCTAAGACGCTCATACCATGCTCTAGGAGCTTGCTTGAGACCATATAGCACCTTAGTGAGCTTATAGACATGGTTTGGGTGTTTGAGGTTTTCAAAACTGGGCAGTTGCTCGACATAAACAAGTTCATCAATAAAACCATTTAGAAAAGCACTCTTAACATCCATTTGAAAGAGAGTTATGTTATAGAGAGAGGCGAATGCCAAGAGTAACCGTATAACTTCAAGTCGAGCAACGGGGGCGTAGATTTCTCCATAGTCAAGACCTTCGATTTGAGTGAAACCTTGCGCCACCAATCTTGCTTTGTTTCGTACCACTTCACCGTTCTCATCTTGTTTGTTGCGGAAGACCCATTTGGTTCCAATGACATTATGGTCCTTCGGTCTTTCAACAAGTTCCCAAACTTCATTGCGGGTGAAGTTGTTCAATTCTTCATGCAAGGCGTTCATCTAATCCGCATCCGCCAATGCCTCATCAATGGTCCTAGGCTCAACAATAGACACAAAGGCGTGATGCTCACAATAATTAGCGGTATGAGAACGGGTTCTTACGCCTTGATTGAGATTACCAATGACTTGATCTAGGGGATGATCCTTGGAGAGAGAGCGGTGTTGTTGAACGGGTACTTGTAGATCATTGCCTCCCCCTTGAGCTTGATCAACTTCAAAAATTGCATCTCCGTCCACCGCTTGATCTTGAGTTGTTGGAGAGGTGTCTTGAGCTTGATTATCGATGGAGGTGGTGGGAGAGACGACTTCATCTTTTGGCACCTCCGGTGAGGGTCGAATTTCCTCAAACTCCATGGCTTCATGTGGTAGCTCATCACCTACATTTTTTGTCAAATCTTGCTCATTTTGCGAGCCGTTAGTTTCGTCAAACTTGACATCATAAGCTTCCTCAACAAGCTCGGTAGAATTATTAAAAACTCGAAATGCTTTTGAGCGAGAGGAGTAACCTAACATGATACCAATGTCACACCTCTTTTGGAACTTACCCAAATGAGTCCTTTTCTTATATATGTATACCTTGCAACCGAAGACTCGAAAGTAAGAGATGTTGGGCCTTCGTCCCACTAATAGTTCGTATGAGGTCTTGTGAAGGAGTCGGTGGAAGTAGAGACGGTTGATTGCATGGCATGCCGTGTTGATGGCTTCCGCCCAAAAGGCATGCGGCGTGTTGTACTCGTCAAGCATTGATCTTGTCATCTCTATCAATGTACGATTCTTCCTCTCCACCACTCCATTTTGTTGAGGAGTGTATGCCGCTGAGAATTCGTGCTTCACACCTAACTCATCATAAAATTTCTCAACATTTGTGTTAGTGAACTCGGTGCCATTATCACTCCTCACCTTTTTAATAAAAGAGTCAAATTCCTTTTGAGCTTTCAAAGCAAATCTTTCAAACACATCACCGGCAAGAGATTTGTTTGTAAGGAAAAATACCCAAGTGAAGCGAGAGAAATCATCGACAATCACATGACAATAAGAATTACCGCCTATGCTTGGATAGGTGGTTGGGCCAAATAAATTCATATGCAAAAGTTCAAGTGGTCGGGATGTAGACATGAAAGTCTTAGTCGGATTAGAATTAGCCACTTGTTTGCCGGCTTGGCATGAGCTACATAAGCGATTTTTCTCGAATTTGACATCCTTCACTCCAACAACCAAGTTGTCTTTAAAAACCTTTTTCAAAGTGCCCATTCCAACATGTCCAAGACGTCTATGCCACAACCAACCAAGAGTGGTTTGAGCAATAAGACAAGTCTTGATATGAGAAGATTTACGGTTTGAAAAATCAACCAAATATAAGTTTTGAAACCGGGTGCCTTCAAATACAACACTTTGATCCTTAGTGGAAACAACACGAACTCCGTTGATCGAAAAGAAACAATCAAAACCCAAATCGCATACTTGAGCAACAGAGAGGAGATTAAAGTTGCAAGCTTCCACCAAGAGCACATTAGAGATGGATATGTCATTGGATATTGCAATTTTACCTATACCCTTTACCTTTCGCTTGGAGTTATCCCCAAATGTGATCTTGTGTTCTGGGTCCTTCTCCTCCTCTAGTGAGGTGAACATACTTGAGCTACCGGTTATGTATTGGATGCAACCGCTATCAAATATCCAATGCCGGCCACCGCTCTTGTAGTTCACCTACACACACAAATTCAAGCTTGGGTTTTAGGTACCCAAGACTTCTTCTTGGGTCCTTTTGAGTTAGTCATCAAGCATTTGGGCACCCAAATAGCCTTCACATCTTTCTTTTCATTGGGTGCACCAACATATTTAGCATAAATAGAGCCATTTTTCCTCATAAGCATGTAACTAGCATTAAGCACTTGAGTTTTAGACATGAATTGAGATGATTTTGCAAGAGGACAAGCAATGGCTTTATGTTTATCATTTTTGCAAATATGGCAACGGGTCCCTCCCTTAACAAAAGTTAGCTTGGGCTTACCCTAACCGCCCTTAGGCAAACCCCCGGGATGAAATCCCAAACCATGCTTACCCAAGGTGTACCTTTGCTCCCAAAGCACTTTGTCAAGAGAGTTGTTCCCCACAAGCAATTTAGCCAAGCTAGAGTCTAGTTGCTCAATTCTATCTTTAAGAAGCAAATTTTTCTTAACTAGCTCATTAGCACATTTGGCAACACCACACGTGCCAATAGAACAAGCATTTCCATTTAAAGAGGTAGCACTAGTGGATGCAGATGAGCTAGCATTAGGTGTGATGGTGGGTGACAAGCTCAAAGATATGTCATGAGATAAGAGATAAGCTAAGTGAACCATCTATAGTATCAACTAAATCACAAGTCACACCAACATCGCATTTTTCAATTGAGCAATCAAGAGGAGTTTCAACATCAACATTAGAGCTAGCAAGTTTGTTTTCTATAATTTCAACTTGCAAATTTAGAGCTTCATAATCATCTTCTAGAGTTTCATGTTTTTCAAGCAAATTTTCAAATTCATTCGCAAGCTCTTTATGCACTTTCACTAGCTTCTTCCTCTTAGACTTTTCCTTCTCTAGAGCATTATTCAATTCATCAATCAAAAGGTTAAGCTCACTTTTAGAGAGGTGCTCATGTGTTACCTTCTCCTCTAGTGCCATAAGACACATGGGAGGTGTGGGGTTGTCGATGGCGACTCCGGACACCTTGGTGTTTTCATTATCGGAGGAGTCCGCCCAAGAGCCCTCTTCATCGGTGATCCATTCCCCAATTACTTCTTCTTGTACATTGACGGTGAGGCAAAGCTTTTGCTTGAAAAGAACCGGAGGAGCATTCTCCTTAATCGCAAGCCCGGCTAGCCCATGAGCTCTAGTATCTTCTTCTTCGGGGGATGATTGGGAGGACGATGAGCTTAAGCTATCTTCCTTCTTGGTCTTTTGACCGGCAAGAGCCTTCTTCTTCTCCTTTGATTTGTGATCGCTCTTGCGGTAGTGACGGTACTTTTTCTTGTCATCATCCTCATCTTCCTCTTGATTCCTTGCCTTGTGCTTGTTCTTTTTATTTCTTGGACAATCCGCCACCAAGTGACCCTTCTCTCTACATTCATAGCAACGCATCTCGGAGATAGGTCGTCGCCTTGAAGAGGATGATCCGCCGCGGAAGCTCATCTTTTTAATCAACTTTCTTGACCACTTGACAAGGAGGGCCAATCCTTCAATCTCCGAAATTGCATCATCGGAGTCATCATCATCTTCTTCAACTTCGATCTTCTTCTTTCCACTTTTGGCTTTGGCGGAGAGAGCAATTGACTTCTTGTTGAGCGGAGACTCTTCACTTTCAAGAAGCCGCATCTCGTAAGAGTTGAGTTGCCCGAGGAGCTTTGTCGGTGTTATTTTCTTGAGCTTTGACTTGGATGCTCGAATCAAGGTCACAAGTGGATTGAAACTAAATGGCACAACATCAAGCATCTTCCGACAAATGTCAATGTCTTCCAAGACCTTCTTCTCCGAACATTCGGCAATTTCATTGACGATGGGGTTCAACCTAAGAAACATTTCAATAACATTTTCGTTAGGAAGCATCTTGAATTGATCAAATCTTTTTCTACCACGAGATAGCTTCTCCTCAAGCATCTCGGCACTACCAACATGAATTTCTCTAAGATGCTTTCAAATGTCATAAGCTTTAGTGAGATTTCCAATGCTATCAAAAACTTCGGAAGACAAACTAGAAAGTAGAGCATTTCTAGCAATGGCATTAAAGCGTTTGTACTTAGCATGAACTTCATCAAGAGCAATTGTTCCGGCCGAAGGGTCCGGATAGCCGGTCTCACAAGCAACCCACACATCATAGCTAAGTGCCTCTAAGTAACATTGCATCCTAATTCTCCAATAGTTGTAATTTGTTCCATCAAAGATAGGAGCTTTTCCAATTTCTATCCTAGGCCCCTCTTGAACCATCTCCTAGCGGTGAAGCTAATACCGGAGAACCTAGATGCTCTGATACCACTTGAAAGAGGATCCTAAGGCCTAGAGGAGGGTGAATAGGCAATTTTAAATTCTTTTGATTAATTGTTGATTAAGCATCATATTAAGAATCACCCAATCCTAGTTGCAATTGACAAGTAAGCGGAAGCGGTAAGCAATTACGAGGCAACTAAGACATGGCATAGTAATTAACACAAGCAATGCAATAAGAGTAAGTGCGGAAAATAAATGAGAGAGTGACACAGTGTTTGTTTGACCGAAGTTCGGAGCCGCAACTCCTACTCTCCGTTGAGGCTACCCCTTGCGCACAAGGACCGGCTCGCTCTTGAGCCTAACGCCTCACTCACTCCCGGTAGTCGTTTCGCCACTCCGGCGAGGTGGACTCCATCACCCGTACACCGGCTCGAGAGTAGCCACACGCCAAGGCCTACTCCCAAGCCCACGCCTCCACGAAGAATGTCTTCCAAAGTAACAAGCCCGAAACGCCCCGATCATGCCGGATCGAAGAACTTCCATGAAGCTCGGTGTTGGGGTTTAATGATTTGTGGCTTTGGATGCTTTGTGGGTGGAGGAATGGCTCTAGAACACCTAATTGATGAGCTATGAATGTGGTAGGTGAAGTGGAGCAGCAAACCTCAAAGTAGCCAGCCACTAGGTAGGTATTTATAGCCCTTAGAGCAAAACTAGTCGTTGCCTCTCGGAAGAGGACAAAAAGACTAGCCGTTAGCCTCTACCGAACGCCGTCCGACAGAGGCAACTGCTTACAAAAAATAGGTTTATCGGACGCCGTCCGGTCCCCACCGGACGCCGTCCGACAGCAAGGATCGCGCAAGCGCTGGAACTACCGGACGCCCCGGGACGCCGTCCGAGTAACGAGAAACACCAAAATTGAACTTTATCGGACGCCGTCCGGTGACGACCGGACGCCGTCCGACAGTGAGTATTAATTTGGATTTTGGGCTGGTCGGATGCCGTCTGGCTTTACCAGACGCCGTCCGACAGAATGGATTTTCGGGTAAAAAGTGAGGGGGAAAATTAGGTGGGTTTCTCTCTCTCTCTAGAAATCTCACAAAGGGATATTTGGTTATTTTTAGAAATGGTGGACTACGGAAACCAAGTTTTCGAGAATTCGCAAAGATCCGGCAAGATCCGAGATATTCAAACCCCTTTTGAAATCCGACGAAAATAGGAAATAAACCTAACTACTCCTAATCTATACATGACCTCTTCTCTCGCCCGGTCACGCACTTGAAATCTTGGAGCAGCTCAGAAAATTGTCGACGCTTCAAATTAGGGATTATAAAAATCGCCGAGTCTTCGCTAGGGTTCCGAGAAGTCCATAAACCCCCTAGCACTTAATAATTATTTAATTTGACATAAATGCCACTAATAAAAATTAGGGCTCAACAATGCTCACAGACTTGTTTTGTATGTTTTAGTGGTGATATTTACAAGGGAAATGTATAATTCCACGCGCTATTCATAAATCAGGGGGGTCTGATTTATGTGCAGTGATTTTGACCTTCACAATGTAGTATAGTGGCATGACAAAGTGCATTATTCAACAAAGTGAGTTATCCCGTCAACTTTGGGATAAAACATGTGACCAGATGCCCAACCAAGGATCATATAGACAACAGAATAATTTTATAGTCTAACTTTTTATCATTTTGCGCATTATTTGACCCAAATACTCATACCATTTTTCAATTACTTTGGGTCACTAATTAATGTGACGTGATCATGACTAGTATTTTACTAGCTATCAGCATAATAGAAAATTTTCATCTGCTCCACATGAGCATAAATTTATTACTGGTATATTTTACATGATCAAACTTAATCAGTAGTACAATATTGTTTCTCTAGAATAACTTGAATAAGCTGACACTAACTTGTATGTCTCAAATACACAATGACAATTATGCACAACAGTCAGTGTGCATCATATAGTGTGAACCGTGCCATGATCACCCATGATCATATTATTTTGATAAATAGGTCATGATCAATAATTTTGGGAAACATTTTTTCAAACAAATGAATGCCTTCAAGTCATAATGAATACATGCCACTTGACAGTGATTAACATATTGCCAAAAATATCATCAATTATCCACTAGGCAATAGAATAAATGATTTTTAATATCAGTTGTGTACAAACAAGTTATTCATTTTTTTTCCAAAATGACCTAATAATTTTATCAATATGCTTTTTAAGTAGGAAATCTCCAAAGCTCCTACCATTATAAGCGAATTTTACTATGCCTTTTAAATAGGAAATTATCCAAAATTCCCGTCATTTTTATGCCTCTTTCGTAATCTATCTAATATCCTCCCCCTCTTCACGTCAACCATCAATTTTTGAGTAATAGCATGTGCATCATGAATATGCTCAAGAATCAACTCAAAATTGTAAACATACTAATATATGAGTATGAACTTATGACATGAAAATATCACAAATATCGGAAGATCATAGACTTTATGTCGTAATACCTACTATAGACATTTTGATCTACATGATCAATGTATGATGTAGGCTATACTTGTGTCACCTTGGAAAAATATATTCCTATTTGTCTCCAAGACATTAGTTCACATGATACTTACAAAGTGTCCTCGACCCTTATTGCTCCGAAGGAAAGGCAAAGTAAATGATCCAAATTTTGGCATACAATTTACATTATTCACTGCAAGATTAATTATCTTAGTTCATGTAAGTTCAAGCATGTGTGTGGATGCAATACTATATAATAGATTCGAAAGACTAAACTTTAGCAAACTTTAATAAATAATTTGAGCAATAAATCCTTTCTAAAAAACTACAACGACTCCATCACTTATCCTGCATATAGCAAAACCAATGATCCATTTTCTCAAATTTAAATTATGGGTTATGTTTACCGAAGAGGAATCACCCAGTTGGCACAACTTCATATACCCAAAGTAGGGTCCATTGATGATTTTGTTATCAGCCCTGCAGTATCTATATAGCTTTACCCACATAATGGCCCATTACATGGATGGATGTATTTTTGTGTCACTCCTTTTCACTTTACCCAGGTTTTTACATGAGCTAACAATTCTAGCTGCACTTCACCGCAAACTAGTACCAATTTGAGCACCGAGGGCCCTGCCTCAGGTCTTATACACAATGTCAAAGGTATATTTCTGAATTTGCCCAATAACCTAATACCACAGTGTCTTATTTAGGGATTTTCTTAACGGGCTTGGATCCCTATAGCTAGCCTCGCACACTAGGTATTCTATCACCTCATTCTCATCTCTACTATTATAAAGCGGCTTATGGTAGTGACGCCGGTGGTGGTAGTGTCATCTTAGAATCTAGGCCATCCATCTAAATTGACGTCTCACAGCATCCCACGGTTTCCATCCCCCATCACTCGTACCTTCGCCACCTCCCCCTTGGCTAATAACCGACCACCTCCTCCCTCCCCCTCCCCTCCACTACCGCCCGCCTCCATTCGGCGCCGTCCTCCCCCACCCGCGTCGCGCTCCCCACGGGCGCCGCCCGTCCCCGCCGGCGCCGCCTGTCCCCAGCCGACGCCGTCTCCCCATCTACGCTGGCCATCCCCCTCAGGGCTCAGGCGGCCTCGCCAGCGACCACGACAAGCTCCCCACCGACTACCCCTGCTCCGCCTAGACCTACTGCCAAGGCGCGCGCCGCCTCCACTCTCTGGTCCCTGCTTCTCTCCCTTCCTCCCTCTTTCCCTGTTTGGCTTTTTTTTTCTCTCATTTTGCGATTGAAATCCAACCGAATAGTTTGGTTTTTTCCAAAAAAAATTCTCCATGGCAAATGTTTCAAAACATCGGTACTATATTTAGGTTTTTTTTTTCTGAATTTTGAATCTGAAACCCTAAAACGTTCGGTGATGTTTGCGCATTTATGGGAGGCCAGGCGATGTCGTCGACCCACCGCTGTACAGGACGTTAGCAATCTCCAATTGGAGGCTGTCGACCCACCGCTGTACAGGACGTTAGCAACCTCCAATTGGAGGCTTTGAGCTCCTCCCCACACCGCAGATTCATGTGAAAATGCTTGTTTTTAATTGCTCGGATTTGTAGTGTGATAAAATTTGTGTGGGATTACCTTGGAACCTGAACCAGAGGATTATGTTTGCTCTTAGTTCCAAGAAAAAAAAGCAATTTGATCGATCTTGGTTCTGAATTTCTGATAAACATGCATGCCCTCATCACTTGTCATGATCGGATCGATCACTGCAATGGCTGGGGACAGTAGGAACACATGTACCATGGCTTTCCCCTGCCTCTTTAGTCTTTACCATTGATCAATGATAAAATGGCTCCTCAAGTTCATAGTATTTGCTGAGTAATTCATTATAGTCCCAATGTTGCTGGTTTGAGTTATCCTTTCTCTCAGCATCATTAACATCTGATGAGTAAGTATTAGATTCTGAGGCATTTTTCTCTTTATCCAGATCAGTTTTTTGAAGAGGGGTGTTTTCGATGGTCTTGCTTTCTTCAGAAGGTTTCTGCGGTGTCTCCCTTGCATCACAGGGTAAATTGCAATGGCTGTCATCTTTCTTTCTATGCCTTCTAAAATGCCAAAAAAAAGCAATACTTAATTGGTCATTGGGAGAACAGTGAATCCAGCATGACCACCGACAGTGTAGTTCTTCAATGTGATTTACCGGTAATTATTATCTATGACAACTGAACTCTGATGTCCACCAACTGAACTTGTTAAAGGTGACCGCTATGCTGTGAGAGGTACAAACTTTAGGTGGAAGAAGTGTCACCTTTTGGATCTATTTATCTATTTTCAGTAATTTTTCATAGCTCGATGGTTTACACTTCTGACTGTCAGTAAATGTTCTCGGGTTAATACTGCCAATTTTCCTCGACACTATGAAGCTGTTACTACTAACATTTAAGTGCAGTGCATTCCTTTGACATCATATAGTTATCATTTCAAGATTCTTTCCACAATTTTCTTAATTGTCATCATTTTTTATGATGGTCTAACATTATCTATTTTCTTGTTGCAGTCATTTGTGCTGTTTTGGACGTATCCTTGATATTGTTATGTTTACTAATGTCCTAAATATTCCTATATTTTTCATCCACTATGCATTTGTAATATTTTGGGGCTGTTAAGTTTGATTTAATTAACCGTTCTGGTGGTCCAGCACCATCAAATTTGCTATAGCAGCTTAGTTGATTTAAGTAGTTGTCGATGTTTATGCTTGAGTTTATGCTTAACACGATCGGATTTGTCTATGATATTGTTCACATCTTCTGATGGAGGGACAAAGAGCTGGAATCCAGAAGGCTAAAGAATTGAACAAGACTGAATTAACGTGTAAATGCACCAACTTTGGAGGATTCTATTCAGTACCACCGTTGCCCATTTTGTTTTTTTTTGGTGTGCCAGTTATGTTTGGAGACCTGAAAGATTACGAAACTTGTGGCCATAGACTGATGTAGAGATGACTTCTCCAATCGAACTATGCTGCTGGATCTTTTTGAAGAATGATCTTGTGCCACCGAGAAAGTATTACATCTGTGCAATTGAATGGAAGTTGAGGATGTCATTCTTCGTCATGTACTTTCAATCTGTAATCTACATAGCGATATAATTATTTGAAAGCAATCGTTCTAATACCTCCTAATTAAATGAAAATATTATCTTGCGTGTCATGCACACATTGGTTTGGTCATAAACTTTTACTTTAATTTGATATGTTGTCTGATTTGATATATGTTTTCATTCTTTCCTTAATGGTCCGTTGCAAAGCACGGGCATTGTACTAGTATCTAGGGTTGAAAACGGGACGGGTACCCGGGTCGGGTATCGGATACGGATAGCGAAAAAAACCCGTTTTATCGGATACGGATACGAATAATTTTACACTTGGGACGGATACGGGTAGTACCCGGATACTGTACCCTCGGATACGGGGCGGATACGGAATCAGTAGTACCCGACAATTACCCGGGACCCTCGGGCGGATACGGGTACCCGACATTCGGGTACCCGGGTATCACCAGGCGAGGAGGCGACATTGGGCCTTGTCTCTTGGCCTACCGGCTACCTTGGCCCAATGGAACACGGTGGCCCAACTGCCCAAGTACCCAAGCCCAACATCACTAATTCACTCTCGCCTTAGGGCTCTGACTGCCGAAGTCGCCCGTCCCCTGCCCGAGCGTGACCGGCCGCCACGGTCTCGATCCCGCCCCGCCTCCCAGTCGGCGGCGGCGGCCAGCCTGACGCCGGCTCGACGACCGACCCCGCCAAGACGCCGTGGCCCATCCCGACATCCTGGCCGACCACCCAGCGCGCTCGCCGCATGGTGCCTCCGGCTCCCTCCCGACGCCGCGCCCGCCGCCGCTAGGCACCGCCGACCACGCCCGCCGCCCTCCGCCTAACGCCGCTCCAGCCCTCTCCAGCGCCGTGTGCGCCGCCTCCCGACCAACCTAAGGTAACAGTAACACAGTACCATGTCCTGATGTCCATCCCTAATCCCTATCGATTGACTATGTATAGATGGCTCAAGTGATTTCTGCTTGATTTTGATTTCTGTTTGATTTTGATTGGCAGCGCCATGGATATGGATGACATTGCTGAGATTGATGTACCTTCCAATGAGGATGAAGCGCAAGATCCAATTAAGGGTGGAGATGCTGGTAGCAATGACCACATGGCAGAGGACCCTATTGCTGTTGATGCTACTGCTACTGCGAGTGAAGAGCATGTGATTGCACAACAAGTCGGTAATGAAAAGAAGAAGAAACCCGTAGGTGCATGCCAACTTGCCGTTATTATGGACAATTGTATTGTATTATTGCGGTGTTGTCGTGTTGGTCCTTGTGTGATTTGAAGTTTTGAACTATATGTTAATTAGTTGGACTATATTTAGCTATGTTGCATGAATGGAGTGACTATATTTAGCTATGTTGCATGTTTGGATTGTATAAGAGTTGAGTAATTCATGGACTATCCGACAAGTATCCGGTATCCGTATGTATCCGTCCGAATAATATCCGATATTCGTTTTCTACCCGCCCGAATATTACCCGATCCCATCCTGTATCCGTTTCGATTTTCAACTATCCGAACCCGATCCCGAATCCGAGTCAATTGCATTAGGGTAGGATACGGGATAACCTACTATCCGTCCGTATCCGTCCCGTTTTCACCCCTACTAGTATCCACATAAGAACACCATTCCTTTTGTCCATAAGACAAATGATTTTACTAACCTATCATTCTTAAAATATTATTTGTGTTAAGTTTTCCTAACCTAGGGTTACCATTGGAAAAAGAAATCAAAGATAGGAAGCCATTTGGGGTTTCAGTGTCTTGGTTGTAGATAATGTACCAACACAAGTTATAGACTTTGGCAACAAATAATACCCAGAAAATAATGCATAAATAAATAGATAAACAGGGAATGAACATGTGTCAAGGAATAATAACCTGTCTTTAAGGATAAAAATGTGGAAATTGAATTCTAGATCTTCTTTTAGTGTTTAGGGAGGTTAGTAATTTGGGGAAAAGATGACCGGACTTGCTTGGATTTGAACAAAGGATACCTGGATGTAGCTAAGATACATGAGATCTCATTAGTATAGTTAATCAGGCTTGAACATGTCGAGGTTGATGGCAATTATTAGCTGAAGTTGTAGACAGAGTTTTGTTAAGTTGACCATGGAGAAGAGTATATGTAAGACAAGGAGTAAGTGTCGGCACCCGATTTATAAGATCGGATTCCACCTGCGCAAATACGTTTTAGTCCTAAGGATTATGGCTAGTACACACAGTTAAACAGAAATGCCGCAATACAAGATCAGTTGGAGACAGAGGATGAGCATGGCGGTGGGAAAAATCAAGTTTCGTGTAGGTTCCGCAAGGAGATAAGGCTTGGAAGAGGCAGCGAAGGCGCTAATTCCCGCGGCGACGGTGTACTGTATGAAGGGAGCGGCTCGGTGTACCGTGCTCATGTCAAGAGGTTGAAGACAACGAGGGCACCGTTGGATTTTTAGAAATCATCGGCTGCCATTGAATTACTTTGTTGTGGGGCTAGCTGGGCTGCGGATGGCACAATGGGCTCATGAACGGGCAACTATAGGCTAAGCCGGTGTGAGTTCTCTCGTTGGAAAAAACAACAATTGATTTTCTAGTTTTCTTGTTGTAGAACAAATTGGAGAAAAATCAAGGAATATAATAAAAATGTGAAATCTATACCTAATAATAAAGAAAGGTGAGTTTCTTCGTCCGTCGGTGCCTTTTTGCACAAAACCTCTTTTGTTTCAGTTGAATCAACCCGCAGTCTACTAACCAGATTCACACGAATTTGCCGAAAAAACCCTTCATCTTTGCCCGCCGAAACCCTAATCGTCCGCCCCATCCCCCGCGCCTCCTCCCTCTTTTCCTTACCTCCCCCTCTCGCCGCCTCCTCCCTCCCCTCCCCTCCTCCCGATAGTGACACCCTCCCCGTCCGCTGACTCCTTGAGCCATGGAAACATTGCAGGGAATATGTTGATTATGTAGATATTTGGTTCCTTAGTTCATCCTTGCCATATCTTCTTAACATGTTTTGTAGTGTCTGAAATAAATGCCATTGCTTTTTCAGAAATCACATTATCTTTTTCTAATTTTAGACAATTATTTTACCTCGTGAATTTGTTTGCAGCCCGTTGCTAAGAACGGGCATATTTGCTAGTAAGATCCTAAAAATCCATAAAGGGAAGAGAGTCCAAAAATGGATTTAGTTTTAATATTTGATGGGACATATTTTCTCAGAAAATTGTGGAAGACAATCTTTGAGAGAATAAAAAGGGATGCAAAAGAATTTATTTATCCTTATGTATTTTATAAAACCTAGTCTTTATATTTTATAGAATTCTATAAAGCATTTTTTATTTTTTTAGTAATTTGGGAAATTTCAGGGAATTAAGTTGGAAAACGGAAGAGAAGTCAAAAAGGATTTATTTGGATTGTTTCATTGCATAAAAGTGGTGTTTTATATTTTTATATAATTATTTATCTGAAGTTGTACTTTTTAGAAATTTGGCAGAATTTCTAGGGCTTATTTTAATATTTTTAATAAAATCAAATCGTAATTCTGCATAAAGGAAAAGGAAAGGGAATTTAAACTTGAAAAGAGGTTGCACGGTGTTTGAGCCTGGTCTAAACGTTAATGGGCTTGGCCCATTTGCACACGAGGAAAGCGAGGGACCGGCTAAAGGGGAATTTCATGGGGAGTTCGAGGGGATGTTGTCGGTGCCGGCGAGGAATGACTTGGGGGATGATGTCCAAGAAATGAAATTGGGGATGTCACGAGGCTAAATGTGCAGTCGATTGAGCTCGGGGTAGCCGGAGTTAGGCTGGCGGTAGGGCTTTTGGGTGACGAGGGCATTGGAGCTCTGGAAGGGCTACGACTTGAACCAAGTTTGGCATGAGCTTTGTGAGGTCCTGTGGCATCTCTTTCTTCTTGGCTTTGGGGTCCGAAGAGCATCGCAGCAGGTTAACATCTCGTCGGAGGTAAGGGAGAAGAGGGGGGGGGGCGGGAATGGAGTAAAGCGACTCAGAGATTTGAACGCCGCCACCGATTTCGAGTCTCCTCATACTCGGTTTTGACGTCGCCAGAGAATGCTCGCATCACTGTAGCCCTGTTGCCCTTGTCCTGCCACCTTTACCTACCAATTTCTCAACGTCGTCTCTGCATCCGAGCAGGTCACACCTCTGGCCACCGCCGCTTGCGCCTGCCTATAAATAGGCCTCCCCCGGCACTCTAACACCCCAAGCCACCTTCCTCATCACTTCCCCCCTCCTCCACCGCCGTGGAGCACCATCAGCGCCACCCTCTTGTTCCTCTTTGGCGAACCGCCACCTCAACGCCCTAGCCCCTCTTCGACCCTAACACCAAAAGGGAAGATGGCCCACTAGGCATCACAAAGCCTATGTTGTCATCCCTAACTCCCATAGTCACCGGAGCATCACCACCTGAGCTTGTCGCCGCCGCTCGCCCGAGCTCTTCGTTCTTGCTTCACATTGCTTCTGCTACCACCTTCTTTGTCCATTGCCGCCAACAATCTCGAGCCTCTCCAGGCTCACCAACAGGTCCACCCCTGCTCCCAATTTCATTGTACAATCATCACCACCCTAAATTCGGCAGTTCCTTGTTGGCATCGTCCTAGCCCTTGCCAAAATCCCCTCCCATCTCTCTTCCTAGCACTTGCAACCAGACCTCACTCGTCAGGCCTCTCCATTGCTGACGAAGTAGACCTTTGGGATCCTTCCTATAAAAAATCACTAATTACCTAGACTGTAATGAGGATCCTATTATCACTTCGACACTTTTAGAGATCGAGGAAGCACCCTTTTCGCTATGAAGCTACGGTCCTTATATCACAAGTAGAGATTGAAGTATAACTTTGCTTTTAAACAAGGCATGCCCAAGATGCTTGTATGAAGGCAACCTCGGATGAAGACTACGAGGAGGAAGCATTTCTGGTAAGCATCCTAACAACTACCTTCATTTTCCCTGAAGAATGTGTCCCGTAAAATACCTGAAAATAATCCTATGAAGAGCTTGGATGTCATTTTATTTGTTCCTTAGAAATGGAAATACCCTTGCAATATCAGTTATGTAACATTACTCCATATAAATAATTATTATAAATAAATACCTATGTCGAAATCCCTAAGCTTCTAATTTTATGATCAATAGGTTATATTCATGATTTTTGAAATTTGGTTATATATCTTTTAGTCCTCGATATTTTCCCAATAGTTGATAATTTGGGCCAAACTACGGATGTTACTCTGGCCTAGATATTGGCTAACTTACAAAACAAAATTGGGAAACGACAGATATCCATACCTACTTACTTTGGGAAATTCTAGAAAGAAATCCCAAAGGAAATAATGACACATATGGCCTGGGAAGTTGATGGACAAATTTTCAGAAAACCAAACCACCTACATTTGCCAACGCTATAGAGCCAATACAAGCTGATGATTGGCCGGGAGACATCAAAAGAAAACTGGATACCGTTGGATGTACCGATCGAGAAAAGGTATTATATGCCTCGCATCAACTAGCCAGACAAGCAGCCGCATGGTGGCTCTTTACACAAGAAATCTATCCAAAAAAAATGCCATCACTTGGGCAAATTTTAAGGATAATTTCAAAGGCCACCATCTTCATGACTGGTATCTTAAAGCAAAGCAAAGTGAGTTTGAGACTCTAAATCAAAATAATATTTTTGTTTTCGAATATCTTCATCAATTCAACTATTTGGTCTGTTATGCAACTGCTGATATTAAAATACCAGCAAAAAATATGAAGTTCGTTAATGGACTACAACGATCCATACAGTATCGGGTATCAAGTCATGATTATCACAATTTTAAATCCATGGTAAACACGGTGTTAGTCATGAAAGAAAAAAGAGATAATTTTGATAATTACAAAAGAAAAAGAAATAAGTTCAAGGTTAGAAACAAGAACAAGAAATAATCTGAACCCAAGGAATCAACCAATAAGAAGAATACCTCCACCAGCAAACCCATCAACATTTGCCCCAATAGATGCTACAAATATGGAGGACAACACTTTAAATGAGACTGTCCACAGTGGAAAACTCATATCCAATGTTATCACTATGAACAAAAGGGGCTCATAAAGCCCAATTGTCCTTGAATACAACCGCCTTCTGAAGTGGCAAAAGCATAGGAAAGGACACAAAATTCCTGGATAATGAAACCCAATCCAAGTGAGAAAACAGTTCCCATTAAGGGAGGAAATTCAGCGAAATTCATTCCCAGAAACCCTTAAGGGCAAGTAAATTATGTCACTACTAATAGTGCAAAGACTGCATCGGACATCATAACAGGTAACTTGGCAGTTCAATTAAATCCATCAATCATTCTATTTGATTTTGGTGCATCGTACTCATTTATTTCAAAAACCTTTGTTTTACAGTGCAAAATTAAAGCCATTCGTTTAAAAAAGTCATGCTTTATATTCTCACTCGGGTGGCAGAATTTTGGTTCACTAAAATGTGAAAAATACATAAATCCTAATTAAGGGAGAAAAGTTTTTGGCCAACCTCCTAGTTATCGATATGAAAAGATTGGATCTAATATTAGGAATGGGCTAGCTATGCCTGAATAAGGGAATAGATTGTGAAACCAAAACCTTGACCCTAACCACTCCTTTTTACCAAATCATAAAATATGGGAATAGTGTGCATTTTTAATTGGGGATTCCCTGGAATAAAACGCCGCATCTTCCTTCGATTCCTTATGCCGGATATCCAATCAATTATAATTCAGGTTAAAGAGGTTCTTTATCCTCATCGTATCCTTTATATGGAAATCTGGGGCCAAGGAGTCATTCCCTTGTCTCGTACTGATGATAAGTTTTTTTACTCCTTGAGAATTGAACAAAAAGCTACCGAATCGGCCTATTTTTTAGATCTATGTGTCAAATGCCTGCCCAATGGTTAGACACCATACCTATAGTTAATCAATTCCTGAATAATTTCCCCAAAAAGTTATCTGGTCCACTTCTAGATAGAGGATATGAATTCACGATTGAACTTAAACCAAGAACCGAAACCATTGCCCAACGCCATTATAAAATTGGAGCCCCAAACTTGGAAGAATTAACGAAGCAACTTAAGAAATTAAAAGATAAGGGCTTCAGATTGGGCATCTTCAATGGTATTTGTGGACAAAAAATATGGTACCCAAAGGATGTGCAATGATTATAGAACCCTCAATGCAACAACCATAAAAAATAAATATCCATTATTTATGCTCCTCAACCAACCAATAATTACTAGAATTTTTTTCAAAATTTTATATTAATTTTAAGAATTTAGTGAATATATCTCCTTAATTATCGAGGGAAATAAATCCAATAAAACATCCAATATTATTACATATTTAAAATCTAATCATTGTTTTGGATTTTATAAATTATTTCATATTTTTCTATGATCATACCGATTTTCTACAAAATTCCAAAGCTTAAACTAATTTCAGAAAATTAATTTGCAAATTAAACATGACTTTCCTTTTATGGATTTACGCCTTCCGTTTCGAGAATGTGCCATCGACGTCCCTCTAATCTAGCCCATCGTTCCGCTTAAGTGGCCAACTATGGCAGGGAATTACCCTGCCCTAATGCGATGGCCCTGGTTTCGCCACTTCGCCAATCCACCGTACCGTTTGGCCAGTCCATCCAACGACGCACACAGTTTCCATGAAGAAATCCAACGACCACCACAACCTCTTCCACGTCTGACCGCGCCACACCGCTCGATTTGAATGCCGCCATTTATTTCAAGCCTCCCCAGCCTCGGTTCCGACGTCGCCGGAATGTGCTCGACTCTATCGCCATTATTTTTCAAACCAATAAATCAAATAAAAGGATAGCCCAACCCTAGATTTTTGGGACAAAACGAGGGACGGCTTTGTAACTCGGCCCGTTGAACAGGGCCGAATGGGTTCTTGTGTTGATTATCTATGAATTTCATGAAGATTTCAGGAAGAGATATGGCTTGGAGAGGCTATGGTGGTGGCGCTTTCCGGCGTGGCGGTACAGGCGGCGACAATCACCGTTATTAGTGCAACAGCCCATAGGAAGGCGGCAGATTTTGAAATTTTCTTTTAATAAATGGATCTTTTTGGCCAAGAATTCTAAGTCTTTCCCACGCTCAAGCTTAGCAGTTAGGATTGTAAAATTACACCACATTTGGTGTTGTAACCGCTCTATATAATAACTTGAGAAAAAGGTATGGAAGTTGGGACAATCCTGAAAGCGCTCATCTTACGTTTGGGAGAATCAATTTCTGATACTTATTATTGGAAATTGGGTCCCCCACAATCTCTAGAGATAGTTGGATTGTTGAGCTCTTAGTCATATCCACTATTGGAAATGGTTGTTATTTGTGAGAAACTGAATTATTTTTCAAACCAATAAATCAAATAAACGGATTGCCCAACACTAGATTTTTGGGACAAAACGTGGGACGGCTTTATAACTCGGCCCATTGAACAGGGTCGAATGGGTTCTTGAGTTGATTATCTACAAATTTCATGAAGATTTCAGGAAGAGATAAGGCTTGGAGAGGCTGTGGTGGTGGCGCTTTCCGACGTGGCGCTACAGGCGGCGACAATCACCGTTATGAGTGCAACAGCCCATAGGAAGGGGGTGTGGGGGCACCGGTCTAGCAAACCAAGCGAGCCAAAGCCCCAATCCGAAGGCAAATTTGCATATAAATTGCCTTTTCTTTTACAATATCTAGAAATGTCGCCCAAATTTATTTAAAATAATAAAATTCATCAGAAAACTGAGCAAAACATTAATAATAAATGAACATATTCGAACTACGTTGCAGATTTTGAAATTTTCTTTTAATAAATGGATCTTTTTGGCCAAGAATTCTAAGTCTTTCCCACGCTCAAGCTTAGCAGTTAGGATTGTAAAATTACACCACATTTGGTATTGTAACCGCTCTGTATAATAACTTGAGAAAAAGGTATGGAAGTTGGGACAATCCTGAAAGCGCTCATCTTACGTTTGGGAGAATCAATTTCTGATAGTTATTATTGGAAATTGGGTCCCCCACAATCTCTAGAGATAGTTGGATTGTTGAGCTCTTAGCCGTGTAATGTGCTCTTGAAATTGGTTAACCGAGAAACCAAGCCAAATTATCGGGTGTAGTTTAGTTTGGTTTTTAAAATGTTAAAGAAATTTTGGTTGTTATTTGTGAGAATCGAATTATTTTTCAAACAAATAAATCGAATAAACGGAATGCCCGGCCGGCCGTAGACTTGTGGGCCTAAACGAGGGGACGAATTTATAACCAGGCCCGCTAAACTGGGCCGAACGGGTTGGCCAGCCCGTTAGCCACATCTGATGTCGGTTGGCCCAGCTGAGTTACCGACGTGGAAACCCCATATCAACCCCGCGCGTTCTCAAATCTCTCAAATCTCAATCACAATCCCTCGCGCTCCCTGCTCCCAACTCCTCTCTCTCCTTGCCTTCGGCTTCGCGCTCCCGCCGCCGGCTAGGGTTTCTGCCCCGCCGCCTCCGCGCTCCTGCCGCCGGTGAGGGTTTCTGCTCCGCGCTCCCGCCGTCGGTGAGGGTTTCCGTTTCGTGCCCCCGCCGTCTAGGGTTAGGGTTCCCCGCCGCCGCCATCGAGCATGGCGGACAGCGGCGCCCCGCTGCTGCGTGCGAACCACACCTGGTTCCACGTTGATGGCGCACTCTCAATCGTCGCGGCCGACGACCCCGTGGAGATCGCGCGCAGGCGCGACCGCGTCGCCAAGAGGGAGCGCGACGAGGGGCCTCTGCGCCCCGAGGCGGAGGCTCGTGGGTGGTCTTCGGCGATTCCTGAGCGCAGCTTCTTGCTGCGCCGCCGCCGAGACCGCGCCTCCTCCCTTCCGCCTTTCCACGGTGCCACCATATGGTACCGCGAAGGGGAAGCCGCAGTAGTCGTCGGAGTAGAAGTAGAAGTCGAAGTCGAAGGCGCAGGCGACCTTGGCAAAGTGGTAGCGGCGGATAGGCCTGCATTAGAACCTGCGTTAGAAAGCGCTGCATCTGAAGGCGAACGCGTGGTGGATGCTGATGGGCAGAAAATTGCTTTGTTGGCGCACGATTGGATGACCTCTTACCATTTAGGGTTTTTCTGATTGGAGGGGCGCCGCAACCGCACCGTTCCCTAGTTTTGGGCTTTTCTTTTTTTTCTTCTTTTTGTCCTGAATGATCTGGATGATGATCTTGATTCTTGGATCTTGTCCTAGTTATTTTTTGGGATGGTTCTTGATTGGTCTTTTTGGTTCTTGGATCTTGTCCTGATTTTAGTCTGTGATATGGTTCTTGATCCGATCCTTGGTTCTTGGACGTGCTATCGTTCTTTGTTTTAGTTCTTGATCTTGAGTTCCTGGTTCTTTGACGTGTTATCGTTCTTTATTTTAATTCTTGATCCTGGGTTTCTGGTTCTTGTACCTGTTGTCGTTCTTATTTTTGTTCTTGATCATGGGTTTCTGCTTCTTGAACCTGTTACCGTTCTTTATTTCGGTTCTTGATCATGTCAGAGTTCTTTGTTTCGGTTCTTGATCATGTCAGAGTTCTTTGTTTTGGTTCTTGATCCTTTTATAGCGCTTGATCTTGATATTGATCTTGCACTGGTTCTGAATGTAGTTCTATTTCCCGTTTTGATCTTCTGGTTCTTATCTGGTTTTGGTTCTAATTCTGGTTCTTGACCTGTTCGATTTCAGGTTCTGAAGTTGTTCTTGTTTCTTATCTTATTTTGGTTGCAGCATCTTGCTCTTGTCGCACTATGGTTCTCGGATGATTGTCAGGCCCGGAAATGAATGGGAGTTGAAGAATTGAAGTGGAAGCCGCTGGAGAAGCTGAAGAATTGAAGAGGAAGCCGCTGGAGGAGGAGGAACGGTCCAGGTTAGTTGATACCGCTTCGCTTATGATATTGGACGGTGGAAATCAAATCCAGTAGTTGCTGCTGGAGTCGGGGAAGAATTCAGCCAAGTTTGTCATTTTAGCTTTAGCTTTTGTTTTTACTTTGTAATCTGCTGCGACTTTATAAGCAGCTGGGGAACTGAATTGTAAGACATATTATTTGAAGTAATTCCAAAGTTACCTACCTACTTCCCCCATCCCAGTTCTTCGGTTTTCTCATCCCACTTCTTTACCCAAGCTCATCTCAATATTCAGAGTTGGCAGTGCTGGACTTTCCTGAGCAGGTTTGAGCCTGACAATCTGGTATCAGAGCAACGTCCTGGATAGCGATAGGGAATGTGGACAGTGATTGGGTCGAATAGAATTGGGGAGATGGGATATAGGAAATCGGGGCTTGGTTTACTGTAACAAATTTGTAACCCTCTCAAAAAACGATTTAAATAATTCAAAAAGTTATGAAAAAATTATTTTACGAACTCAAAGATTAACTATTTAAAACTCCACAAAAGTGACTATAAAATATTGCACCGCAAACTTTCATTTAATTTAATTTAATCTGAAACAAACAAGGCCCAGGTAGCATTGCTGTTGGGCAGGGTTCAAAATTTGCAGGTGAATAGTGAAAGGGATCGTCCATAATAGTGTTAGGGTTGGGAGATAGGGTGGATAGAAAATAGAACATTGTTGGAGATCTCCGCTTGAATTTACTTACTATCTTCTAGCACAATATAATGAGAGCTTTTCATATTTGTGATATATCAACATATCAGTCCAACATAAAAAAATGGTGTCCCACAAACATGATAATAGGATTGTAGGACGAACATGATAATAGGATCTTGGGCTCCTACTTGACAGTGGTAGAGCTATGGGGAAGAATGGAGAGTGGCAAGTACACCTTTTCTTTTATTTATGTGGTGGACAAACAAGGGCAGAAGGAGGTTTTTAGTTTTGTGCGACAATGAACTTATTATTCCTACGATACAAGACATTATCTGTGCTAAAAGATTTGCTTTTTTTTGTGTTGTCTGTTCATGATTTTTGAAGTAACTAATAACTTATCCGATTTAGAAGCTATTCTACCCATTGTGGTCCAGCCCATTGGTAGTTGCTCTAGTTCTTTTTTTTTTTGTCTTATTTTATGGTTAATTTACATCTTTTTTCTTTAGTTCGGTTTCTTAGTAGTATGCTCTGAATCAAATTTCATGTTAGCCCCTGCCTGAAATTTTTAAGTTTGTATTATATATATATAATCAGGTCCTCCTAATGCAGTAGTCATATCCAGTATTGATTGAGGTGTATGCCATCTAGTTTGGTTAAACAAAAAAAATGCATATAATGCTTCTTGTGTGCTTCTTTTCTTCTGAAATCTGAGGCAATAGGTCCAATAGGCAGTTGGATCATATGAGTTCAGACGGAAGGGGATCCTCTTTGGGACATTACTAATTATCAGGCAGAGTGCTACCAGTGTGATATGCTCCTGAATATTTATTCTCCGCTATGTGTTCCTTTGGTGCCCCCAGCTCATAACCTTGCCAGTTAGTGACTGGTAATTCTATACATGATTTACATGTCTTAAATAGTTCCAACAAAACAACTCGCGTAGTGATTCCTTGTCTGCCCAAAAGTGATAATGATTTTAATTTTAGTTATTGCAGCTTCATATGCTACCTGATCTGTATCTGCATTCCAAAATAGCTGTGTAGCCATTTGTCTGTCTCTTGCTGCAGGAAAACAAAGACAATCTGGTATCAGAGCAACATCCTGGCCTCGGTTTGCGGTTGGAACCAGTAGGTGAGTATGGAAAGGTTAGTCCTTTCGTAAAATCCTTAACTCAATTGCTTGCAACCGAAATCAGGTAACCTGTGGGATTGATCCTGTTGGTTCTAGCTGAACTTAAGGAAATTATTATTGTTTTGCATGTTGTGGTCTTGAAGTTTGCGGAGATTTAACTTTTTATTGCGTGCTGTATATTGATTTTGTACCAGCTGCTTGCTTCTGTACTTTCTTACATCAGCTGTGTTCTTCCAGTATGTGACATTTGGATCTGGCTATCTGGACTACCAAGGTCGAACATCACAGTGTGTTGGCTTTTAGAAGACTCGGTTGTGTGGTTTTTTAGGAGTGGCTACTGCATGGCAAGAAAAGAGAATGGGGGGTATTCATTTTCTGCCAAAAACATGTTTTTGTTTGAAATATTGCATGAGTATAGTTTTATCATTTTGAGGGAGATAAAGTTTAGGTCAACATTGGTAGACAGATTGATCATTCCGTCAGTTGAGGCTTTATTCGATAATCCATTTTGAAAATTAGAATAATTGAAACTCATCATGGTTAGTCTCTTGAGCATCAATAATGGAGTCAAATAAACAAAGAGTAATAGACTACCAATATTTTCTTGGTACCAACTTACTATCAATTTAGATGTGCGCAATGACTTTTATTGTCTAGCACCAAAATTGTTCATTTGCTGTGATCTTGGATTTGTATTTCTAATTTTCGTTCACCTTATTTAACAGGCAAGTATGAGGAAACAATACCTACCGTAATAGAGTACCGAGTGCCTATTTATGTCACGGTTAATCACAAAAATCTTGAGTTCCTTTCTATATTTTGATTTGACTTTTGTCCCTGCTTGAAAACGATGACTTTCATGCTTCCTAATTATTTTTTCTTATATTTAACCTTTTGTTGCAGGGAAATGTTCTGTTTCCCTATGGGCACAATAGATGAATGCGTAGTCTTCTATCCGGAAGTAATCGTATGGCTTGTATAGACTCCAGCATTGGCCCATTTTTGCCCGAAACCTGTTATTGGTGCAAAATAGGGTGAGGACGAGAGTGGGACTATACCCTTAATTGGGACTGCACCTAGAGTTTGGCTACAGCAACAGCACAAATTCATTATCTTTATTGATCTGATTCCTTATAACCTGCAGGCAAACATTTTGTTAGCAAACTGATTAAAATTGATTTGTAGCATGATACTTTGTTTTAAAGATTTTTAGGTTTTTACGGTTAAAAAGTTACTGCAGTTATATATGACTATAAAATTCAGCTTACTTCCACGACAATATTATTAGCAGAAAATACTAAACGTGTTCCTTTTGTGAAAAGAAAGTTGGGGCCTGCACATATATCTTTTTTTTGAATTGATGGACGACAGATTTCTATGTAACTATTACTACATTATTAAATCTCAAAGTTACTACTATCTTTTGTTCTTATGGGATGAAAATAGATCGCTTAGCACATCATTTTCTTCAAGTTCAAATCAGTAGCAAAGACTCACCACCACAGCCATTATTGATTGCTAACAATAGTATCTTTTAGATTACTTCAGCATGAACCTATATTTTTAAGCAGTCATTGTTGTATTGGTGGATTTTTTACCACAATGCTATATTTTTCCGGCACAGTATACTGTAACCACTGAATCGGGGCCCAGCTAGGCTCACTGTTTTAATTTGGTCTGATCATATTTATCATTATATAGGTGCAGGAGTTGGTTATGACAAATTGCTTCTTTAATCCCAGGTGAGCCTGTAGAGCCTTCATCAATATAAGTGCGTTAGCTGATCATGGAATTTTCTTTTGTCCAAACAAACAGAGAGCTTAGTCTTTAAGAAAAAATGTTTTTTGTCTGGTTGCAGGACCCAACCCTTCCTTTTGTATAAAGCACTTCTCCTGTCAGCTGAAATGCAGCAGGTAAAAAGAAGATTGGGGGTTTGCCATCCTGTCTAGTGTGTCTTGCAATCGCAATTCCTGTTTACCCTTCCACCTGTCACTTCATTGCCCTTTTTATCTTATCTTATCGTCCCATTTACAAAGTCAAATATAAGGATAAATTAAATGGCACCTTTGTCCTGCCGTCAGGTATTCTTCACTTTTATCAGTTGATTTCAAGGCTGGGATGTCAGGTCCAACTATATTTGTCTTGGATAATATTATTTAGTGCTACGAGTCTGTTGACCCATTAGAATAGGTAAATTACGTCTTTCCCCGTGACCATCTTGCTGTTGACTTATTCACTTGTTCGTTAGTGTAATTTTCCTAGCCTTCCCACGATAATTTCACTATATGATCAACCGATATACATCTATGGTAAATATTGCTTTGGAAATCGTAGATGTTGTCTATATAGGTAGAGGGATTAGGCATAATATGGGTCTGCCAGTCTATGTTTATTTTTCAGAGGATAAGACTTAAACCAACACTAGGCCTCGTTATTTTCTGCGTTATGTACCGTGGCGTCACTGTAGCAAATTTTGTTATTTTTATATAGCCGATATGTTGTGATAATTTGTGACGATTTTTTCATGGCTTCTAGTAGTCCTTTCAAATATCCTAAAACTATTTTTTTTATAATCTTTAGACCTCTTTTCGATGGCTTTCAAATTTGCTACAATAATACGCCAACGCAATGATAGGTTGAAAAGAACAAGGCCTTAGTGTTGGTGTAGGTCTTATCCTTTGCAAGTTAGAACATGATAAGCATTGTGTTAGGTTGCTAACAATATTGATCTTGATTGTTGTACAGGCTTAATGCATTTTTATCGATGATGACAATATCATAAATTTTCTATTTGTCGCACTACTGAACAGCTTTTGCTCTTCCTAGCTTCATATATTTCTATTTAGCTGATACCAGGTTTTTTATTACATTGTAAATGCAATTTTTCTAGCTGCATTGAGGAGCATCGGATCGGCCTATTTATTGACGATTTTTAGCCTTGGATAGAAGTGCTTGGAAAGCAGCTATCCACGTACCTGAGCCCTGACTAGGCTCTTCCTTGTGCTTCTTTTCAAAAAACTTTTTAAACCCTCGTCCTTCTTGTTTCTTTTCCCCTTCCCCTTTTTTAGCGGTTTGTTTTGGGTTTCAACTCTAGCCTACCCCAACTTGCTTGGGATTTAAAGGCTTTGTTGTTGTTGTTGTTGTTGTTGTTGTTGTTTTGCTTTCCCAGATTAATCAATGTAGAACTATCGATGTGATTCCGTGTTAGATACTTTGTTTGATTGACTTGTCTAATTTTGAATTTTGTGCTTTGAATTACCTTATCTGTAGTTCTGAATAATGGCTATTGAACTAATGAATAGTTCTGAATAGCGGATGCTCAGACGCTCATCAGTCCTTAAACCTTACATAGTTGTGTTCTGTGGACTATATATGTTTCATAATCAGATGTATAGTATAAATTGCTGGTTCTTTGCTTGCTAGAGTGACTTGTTTAACATATATTTGTTTGGGCAATGCTAGGTGCAATTTATTGTTATTTTATAGCTTCATACTTTCTGTTGAAATATTATAATCAAAATGTTTTATTTTTATTATACCTGTAGGATCCAGGGAGCATGCCATTCCTTAGGTTTTGCAGAAAGCGTGTTCTTTTTTTGTGGTAAGAAGCATGTTTAATTTTGCTGCAGTGAACATTTCCTTTGATGTGTTGAACTAATACGCCGTATATGGTAAGTTGCTGGAGGGCTCTTTGAAGGTAAACATGTGATCATGTCTGGATCGGGGTTTTTCTCGGGTGAACATCCCTTTTACTGCTATTTGTATTCTTCAGGACTTACCATCTGAAGTTTAGTCATTACTTATCTCTATCAGAAATTACTCGTTATTGAACTGCAGGTGTTTGCTCTTCGGCTTTTCATGTATTAATCTGTGCTCTTCGGCTTTTCATGTATTAATCTGTTTTACTCCTGTGATTTAATTAAACATCTTAGCCTTTTATTTGTTCACTAGCATGGTCTGCGCACCCACGGCGCACCCAGCAGCCTTTTAGGGCCTTGTAATATAAAATGATTGTATCATGACACTCAGGACACCACGTCAATTGTAATGCATGACAGCTATACAAGTATGAAATTGTGTAATTGTTGGTGTCTATGCATTTTGTTCTTGTGATATATGTTATTAAAAATTGGAAAATTGAGAATAAAAAGGGATGCATTTTATATTTTTTTAGTAATTTGGGAAATTTTTTAGAATCAAATTGGAAAACGGAAGAGAAGTCAAAAAGGATTTATTTGGATTGTTTCATTATGTAAAAGTGGTGTTTTATATTTTTGTATAATTATTTATGTCAAGTTGTACTTTTGAGAATTTTGGTAGGATTTATAGGGCTTATTTACTATTTTTAATAAAATCAAATTGTAATTCTGCATAACGGAAAAGGAAGGGAATTTAAACTTGAAAAGAGGTTACACAGTGTTTGGGCCTGGTCTAAACGGTAATGGGCTTGGCCCATTTGCACACGAGGAAAGCAAGGGGCCGGCTAAAGGGCAATTTTATGGGGAGTTTGAGGGGATGTCGTCAGTGCCGGTGAGGAATGACTAGGGGGATGATGTCGAAGAAATGAAATTTGGGATGCCGCGAGGCTAACTGTGCAGTCGGTTGAGCCCGGGGTAGCCGAAGTTGGGCTGGTGGCCCAGGGTAGCCACGTGGCTTTTGGGTGACGGCGGAACTGGAGCTCCGGTGGGCTACAACTTGAACCAAGTTTGCCACGAGCTTCGCGAGGTCCTGTGGCATCTCATTCTTGGCTTTGGGGTCGGAAGAGCATCGCATCAGGTTCACATCTCGCCGGAGGTAAGGGAGAAGGGTGGTGCGGGAATGGAGTAAAGCGGCAAAGAAGGAGAACATGGTCGGAGAGGTGGGTTGAAGATGCGGTGATGTCTCTCGTGCCCTATTTATAGGCTGGGGAGCACAGAGATGTGTCGTAGACCTTAAGGAAGCTATGGCCAGTGGCGATGCTAGCTAGCAACGTGCGACTGGGCTTACCACGCAGCTGAGAAGGTGTCAGAGCGATCGTGGGCATCTCAGGTATTTTGAAGAGGTCAAAACTGGGGACGGTTGCGCATGGAGAGGCGATGACGAGAAGCTTTGGCAGGTGAAAATGGCGGCGGTGATTTCTCAAGGCGGTGGAGAGTGAAGGAAGGAGCCGAGACGATGACCGTCGGATTAGAATGTGAAACAGCTGGCACCATTGGATTAGCCGGATGAACCAACATGGGAAAATGACGTGGCCAAAGCAGTGGCAGTTGGATCAAGATCAGATTAATCGCAGATGTCGGTTGCCACTTAATACATCGGCTTGGGTGGCTCATTTGACAAGAAATCCGGTGGAATATTCCGGTGGCAGCCCTAGATTTGCCAATGGTAGTGCCGTTGGTTTTTGGCAACATTCCGATGACATAGCTGCGGATAGTCAAACTATAGGGCTGAATGGGTTCTTGGGATGATTATCTACAAGTTTCCCAAGATTCCGAGAAGTGATAAGGCTTGGAGAGGCGGCGGCGGCGGCATTTTTTCAGTGGCGGCTCTACAGGCAGCGATCATGCCTGCTGGAGAAGGAAGAAGACCAGGGGTGTGGGCCTGTTGGGGCACCGGTTGGGCCAAGAAGGGAAGAAGAGGGCCAATTTGGCCTGGTGAAGGAGATGGCTGGTTAGGCCTAGGGGAAGAAGGGGAGGGTGTTCGGTTGGGCCAAGGGAAAGAAGAGGAAACTGGGCCAATGGAGGGAGAAACAACCCAAAAAGTAAAAGAAATTAATAATTAAGATAAAGAGATTTTTTCTATTTCTAGAAATTAGTAGGAGGCTTTGAAACAATTGGGACAAAATCCTAAAAAATTGGAAAAATGAGGAGAACTTAAATACGGAATAATATTTGATATTTTATGGGATGTAATTCCATGGAAAATTAGTAAAAGTTATTTCTTTATGAGATAAATTAAGAAATGCATTTATAATATAGAATGGCTATAGGGATATAACATATTTTCGCAAAAACTTTTTACGCTAAAAGTGGAAAACTGGGGTATGTTATATTGTCGCTGTGATAGATTGTAGCAGGGAGGGAGCGAGAACGTGATCTCTGTAATACGTGGGAGAGAGGAGGATTGCCTTGAGATTGATGGAGGGATACGTGTGTAACATCTAGATATAGTCTAGAAGCTTGTTTGCAGCAGGCCTCATAGAATTTCTTCCATTCCCCCTCCTCTTCTTTCTTAAGGAAAAACACATTTTCCCTCCCCTATTCTCCAAATAAAAAAGGCCCGCTCTCGGTCTCTGCAGTTCCTAGCATCGCATCACTCCAATCCAGCCCACTGTTTCGCTTAAGTGGCCATCTATGGTTTGAAATTACCCTGCCTTGATTTGATGGCCCTTACTTCGCCATGTTCCCTACCCACCATACCTATTCGACCAATCCATACAACGGCACCCATATTTTCCCCAAGGAATCCAACGACCACCACGGCCTCTTTCTCCTCCGACCGCGCCGCACCAGAACCTTCGGTGCCACCGCCGTTGCCATGCGTCTCAAAGATTTTAACACCGCCACCGATTTCGAGCCTCCCCATCATCGATTTCGGCGTCGCCAAAATGCTCTCCCCTGTCACCCTATTGCCCTTGTCCCGCCACCTTTACGAACCGATTTCTCATCGCCGTCTCTGCATCCAAGCCAGTCACACCTCCAGCCACCGCCGCTTGCGCCTACCTATAAATAGGCCTCCCTCGGCACTCTAACACCCCAAGCCACCTTCCTCATCACATCCCCCCTCCTCCACCGCCCTGGAGCACCATCAACAGCACCATCTTATTCCACTTTGGCGAACCGCCACCTCAACGCCCTAGCCCCTCTTTGACCCTAACACCAAAAGGGCAGATGACCCACTAGGCATCGCAAAGCCTATGTCGCCATTGCTAACTCCCAGTCACCGGAGCATCACCACCTAAGCTTGTTGTCGCCGCTCGCCCAGCTCGTCGTTGCTTCCCCAGCTCGCTACTGCTACCACCTCGCTGTTCGGCTGCCGCCAACACCCTCGAGCCTCTCCAGGCTCACTAGTAGGTCCACCCTGCTCCCAATTTCATTCTACAATCATCACCACCCTAAATTCGGCTGCCACTTGTTGGCATTGTCCTAGCCCTTGCCGAAATCGCCTCCCGTCTCTCTTCCTATCACTTGCAACCAGACCTCACTTGTCAGGCCTCTCCATTGCTGATGAAGTAGACCTTTGGGATCTTTCCTATAAAAAATCACTAATTACCTCGATTGTAATGTGGATCCAATTATCACTTCGACACTTTTAGAGATCGAGGAAGCACCCTTTTTGCTATGAATCTACGGTCCTCGTATCACAAGTCGAAATTGAAGTATCACTTTGCTTTTAACACAAGGCGTGCCCAAGATGCTTGTATGAAGGCAACCACGTATGAAGACTACGAGGAGGAAACGTCTCTGGTAAGCATCCTATGAGCTACCTTCATTGTCCCTGACGAATGTGGCCCGCAAAATACCCAAAAAAAATCCTAGAAAAGTTTTGTAAAAAGTTGTAATCCTAGCCAAGAGCTTGGATGTCATTTTATTTTTCCCTTAGAAATGGCAATACCCTTGCAATATCAGTTATGTAACATTACTCCTTATAAGTAATTATTATAAACAAATACCTGTGCTGATATCCCTAAGCTTCTAATTTTATGATCAATTTTTATATGCATGCCTTTGAAATTTGGTTATATATCTTTTAGTCCTCGGTATTTTTCCCAGTGGTTGATAATTTGGGCCAAACTCCGCATGTTACTCTGGCCTAGATATTGGCTAATTTACAAAACAAAATCAGGAGACAACAAAATTCCAGACCTAATTATTTAGGGAAATTCTAGAAAGAAATCCCAAAGGAAACAATGACACATATGGCCTAGGAAGTTGATGGACAAATTTTCAGAAAACCAAACCACCTACATTTGCCAACGCTACAAGCTGATGATTGGCCGAGAGACATTGAAAGAAAACTGTCGGGGATAGAATCACGGTCCATTGCCATGGCCCACTCCCTGACGGCCCAATCGAACAAGCCTACCAGGGCCCAGCTCCCTAGAAGGTTCTATAAGGCCCATGTGTATCGTGCCGAACAGCTTCCTGGTCGGTACGATTGTGTGGCGCCCAAGACTTCGTGTTTGAGTCCGACTCGAACAAGAGTTCTCCACGGCTACGTGAAGACCCGGACGTTGGTTTCCCGGATTGGAGCAGACGTCGTGATCCCCAAGACTAGGAGTACGCCTTATCTGCCTCGGGATATATTTGGCATGTCGAGTTCATTACGATCTCGTAGTTAACCCGGCCCGATATTCCCTCGGTAGGTCGGTTTGCTCTGCACTATATAAACAGGGCCCCTACGGCGTGTTGAGGGGTCAATCCTACAGGAGTTTATGCATCTGGCGTCTCATAGGCACCTGATCTTCGCATTGTCGCACTTGTACACCATAATCTCGCCGAGACTTGTTTGTCTCGTCGAGCCACCTCTTGTATTCATCTTTGATATAAGAAAGGCTGGACGTAGGGCTATTATCTCTCCTGAGAGGCCTGAACCAGGATAAAAACCCCTGTCTCCCTGTTCGTCGTTGTTCGTTCTGTTCGGCGTGTCTCCTATCTCCCTCTTGAAGAATCTTAGTTAACTTGGGTCAATATCCCAACCGTCGACAGTTGGCGCCGACCGTGGGGATACGCAGATCGAGCATGTCGAACTCCATCAGCGATACGGAGATTCTCCCGAGAACTACGACTCGTAAAGCGCGGATGTTTCTTCCCTCGCCATTTCGAATCGATCTTATCGGCCTAGATCGATGTCTCAGATTCGAGACAGAGGTCTCGGATACGCCGGAGATGGTCTCGGTCGAGCTCCGTCATCGACGATGAATACGAACCGACGATCTTTACTGTTGGTTTAGATCTATCGGATTCGTGGCTATGTCGGTTGATTCTTCTGTGGCGACACGGTGATGACGCCGTCTAGCGCACACACGCACGCCACCGCGTCATCAACATGGTGGTGCAGGACCTCGGGGATCCCCGCACGGTCACGGCGGCGAAGAGATCGAGCGAGTCAATTCCGCTCGACACCAAGATGGAGCCGCACAATCTGCTCGCGAGCAAGATATTGTTCGCCGCACTTTTGATGAATCCATCGACCAAACCTTGGCGCAGATCAGCGATCAGCGCAAGCGTCAGCGACGCGATCAGCCTCGCGCACCTACGCCAAGACCCTCGGCAGAAGTTCAGCCTGCCCGGGCGGAATCCCCGCGTGCCCAGACTCCAATCGGGCAAGACGCGGACGCCTCAGGGATCACAGGACCAATTGAGCAGAGCCGGGAACGGCTCCAGGCCCAATCTCGTCCTTGTGGGCTATACTGTGGCTACTCACCTTGAGAAACTGGCCGAGGGCCTTAAATCTATAGGTGAAGCTTCATCCGGGCAGCACGGCGAGCCTGTCCGGGTGGATTCAGACAGCGAGCGATCCGATCGATCGCGTGACCGCCGTCACCGTCGGAGGATCACTGTCCACGAGCAAGTTGCCCATGGTCGCCGCCGCTCACCAAGTCCTCGTAGTCATCACGACCATAGGGGCAAGCGTGTACGCGACGATCACAGACGATCCCCTCGCGAGGAGCGCGTTGTCGCGACCACGAGGAAGGAGCGTGGGGGCTTATCACGGAGAGAGTTCCTCCAGGCAGAAACCTCCCGCTCAGCTAGAGTTCTCCCAACCAACAGGACCAACGTCTTTTCAAGGCTAGGTTCTGCTGGGGACAGTGGCCGGTCTTATGCCTTGGGCTGCAGAGCCTTTTCTGACAAGCTTCACTCTGTCCGGTGGCCCTCAAAGTTCAAGCCCGGACACATGGAGAGGTACAATGGGACATAGAACCCAGAGGAGTTCCTTTCCATCTACGCAACGGCCATCATGGCGGCTGGGGGTGATGAGCTTGTCATGGCTAATTACCTCCCGACTGTCCTTGAGGGCGCTGCTCGGACGTGGTTGTTCAATCAGCAAGAAGGTTCCATCAGCTCTTGGAACCAGCTTTGTGACGCTCTGATTGCTAATTTTCAGAGCTGTTACGTGCGTCTGGGCAAGGAGGATGATCTGCACCAGATGATCCAGATGAACAGGGAGACCCTCTGCAACTTCGTGAAGCGTTTCATTAAGATTCGCAACACGATCCCGAACATCTCGGATTAATCTGTTGTCCGCGCCTTTAAAAACGGAGTTCGCGAGGAGCGGCTCACCCAGGATCTCGAGATCAATGAGACCTGAACCGCCAACGACCTGTTCAAGGCGGCTGATCGCTATGCCAACGCGTTAGAGCGCGTTCAGTACAAGGTGTTCGACAAGGGCGAGCTGCCCGCCCAGCCTGGTGTAGAAGAGAAGAAGAGCAGCAACAATCCTGATGACAAGTAGTCCCAGAAGAAAAAGAAGGATGATGCGAACAACACCGTCGCTGGTATAGATCACACGCCTCCTCCTAAGGATGGGCAGAAAAAGCCCAACAATAACTATAAGGGCAAGAAGCCCGCCCAGGGAGGCAACCAAGGCAAGAAAGGTCCAAGTGACCGATATTGCAAGTTCCACCAGCACTACGGACACGACACACGCCACTGCAGAACCTAGGCTGCGAAGCTCGAGGATTTCTACAACGGCAAGGGCCCAATGCCCACCCTGCCCAAACAAGGTGAAGCCGGTAAGGCCAAGCGCCAAACCGATGATGGTGATCGGGAGGATGATGACGAATATCACGAGCCCGTGAACCATATCGCCGTCATCTTCGGCGGCTCCTTGGCTTACCCCTCTCGGCGCAGCCTCAAGGAAGCTGCTCGGGAGGTCCATAACATTGAGAAGGGCAAACCACAGCCCTAATCGATGAAGTGGACCGAGGTCCCCATCTCCTTCTATTGAATCTAGCATTGGCCCATTTTTGCCCCCAAACCTCTTATTGGAGCAAAATAGGGTGAGGACGCGAGTGGGACTATACCCTTAATTGGGACTGCACCTAGAGTTTGGCTACAGCAACAACACAAATTCATTATCTTTATTGATCTGATTCCATATAACCTGCAGGCAAACATTTCGTTAGCAAACTGATTAAAATTGATTTGTAGCATGATACTTTGTTTTAAAGATTTTTTAGGTTTTTACGGTTAAAAAGTTACTGCAGTTATATATGACTATAAAATTCAGCTTACTTCCACGACAATATTATTTGCAGAAAATACTAAACGTGTTCTTTTTGTGAAAAGAAAGTTGGGGCCTGCACATATATCTTTTTTTGAATTGATGGACGACATATTTCTATGTAACTATTACTACATTATTAAATCTCAAAGTTACTACTATCTTTTATTGTTATGGGATGAAAATAGATCGCTTAGCACATCATTTTCTTCAAGTTCAAATCTGGAGCAAATGGTGTGTTTGGTTTGAGGAATGGAATGGTGAATTGACTTCCTCTTTGTTTGGTTTAAGGAGTGTAATGATTCCATCCATCACCATCTCATCTAACAATTAGTTCAAAATAAGGAATGGTGTCATCCGACCAAATTCATAGAATGAATTCATTCCACTTGGGATGAGGTGGTCTCCCAAACCAAACACCCCCAAAGACTCACCACCACAGCCATTATTGATTGCTAACAATAGTATCTTTTAGATTACTTTAGCATTAACCTATAATTCTAAGAAGACATTGTTGTATTGGTGGATTTTTTTTACCACAATGCTATAACTTTTTTCAGCACATTATACTGTAACCACTGAATCGGGGCCCAGCTAGGCTCACTGTTTTATTTTGGCCTGATCATATTTATCATTATATAGGTGCAGGACTTGGTTATGACAAATTGCTTCTTAAATCCCAGGAGAGCCTGTAGAGGCTTCATCAATATAAGTGCGTTTGCTGATCATGGAATTTTCTTTTGTCCAAGCAAACAGAGAGCTTAGTCATTAAGAAAAAATGTTTTTTGTCTGGTTGCAGGACCCAAGCCTTCCTTTTGTATAAAGCATTTCTCCTGTCAGCTGAAATGCAGCAGGTAAAAAGAAGACCAGGGGTTTGCCATCCTGTCTACGGTGTCTTGCTATTGCAATTCTTGTTCACCCTTCCACCTGTCACTTCGCTGTCCTTTTTCATCTTACCTTATCTTCCCATTTACAAAGTCAAATATAAGAAGATAAGTTAAATGGCACCTTTGTCCTGCCGTCAGGTATTCTTCACTTTTATCAGTTGATTTCAAGGCTAGCTAGGATGTCAGGTCCAACTATATTTGTGTCTTGGATAATATTGTTTAGTACTACGAGGCAGTTGACTCATTAGAATAGGTATATGTCTTTTTCATCGTGACCATCTTGCTGTTGACCTGTTCTTGTTCGTTAGTGTAATTTTCCTAGCCTTCCCACAATAATTTCACTATATGAGAAACCGATATACATTTATGGTAAACATTGCTTTGAAAATCCTAGATGTTGCCTATCTATATAGGTAGAGGGATTAGGCATAATATGGGTCTGCCAGTCTATGTTTATTTTCAGAGGATAAGACTTAAACCAACAGTAGGCCTTGTTATTTTCAGAGTTACGTACCGTTGCGTATTACTGTAGAAAATTTTGTTTTTTTATATAGCCAATATGATTTGATAATTTGCAACGATTTTTTTGTGGCTTTTAGTAGTCCTTTCAAATATCCTAAAACTATTTTTAATTTTTTAAATAATCTTTAGACCTCTTTTCGATGGCTCTCAAATTTGCTACAATAATACGTCAACGCAACGATATGTTGAAAAGAACAAGGCCCTAGTGTTGGTGTAGGTCTTATCCTTTGCAAGTTAGAACATGATAAGCATTGTGTTAGGTTGCTAACAATATTGATCTTGATTGTTGTACAAGCTTCATGCATTTTTATCGATGATGACAATATGATAAATTTTCTATTTGTCGCACTACTGAACAGCTTTTGCTCTTCCTAGCTTCATATATTTCTATTTAGCTGATACCAGGTTTTTTATTACATTGTAAATGCAATTTTTCTAGCTGCATTGAGTAGCATAGGATCGGCCTATTTGTTGACGATTTTTGCTTTCCCAGATTAATCAATGTAGAACTATGGATGGGATTCAGTGACAGATACTTTGTTTGATTGACTTGTCTAATTTTGAATGCTGTGCTTTGAATTACCTTATCTGTAGTTCTGAATAATGGCTATTGAACTAATGAATAGTTCTGAATAGCGGATGCTCAGAGGCTCATCAGTCCTTAAACCTTACATAGTTGTGTTCTGTGGACTATATATGTTTCATAATCAGATGTATAGTATAAATATTAAATAGTTGGTTCTTTGCTTGCTAGAGTTACTTGTTTAGCATATATTTTTTTGGGCAATGCTCGGTGCAATTTATTGTTATTTTATAGCTTCATATTTTCTGTTGAAATATTATAATCAAAATGTTGTATTTTTATTATACCTGTAGGATCCAGGGAGCATGCCATTCCTTAGGTTTTGCAGAAAGCGTATACTTTTTTTGTGGTAAGAAGCATGTTATTTTTGCTGCAGTGAACATTTCCTTTGATGTGTTGAACTAATACACTGTATATGGCAAGTTGCTGGAGGGCTCTTTGAAGGTAAACATGTGATCATGTCTGGATCGGGGTTTTTCTCGTGTGAACATCCCTTTTACTGCTATTTGCTGTCTGCTGAACTGAACGCTGAATACCACCAGGCTGAACTGAACGGGTCGTTTTGTTGTGGCTTCTGCATGAAAAATTATTTTATAAATTTGTATTAAATGCACGGTCGGGTTGAGCCAATGGCCGTGATCGAACGGACCCAATTTTTTTGGTGACGTGGCTCGCTGACCAGCAGCCTTTTAGGACCTTGTAATATTTGTATTTGTATTGTATGTATTTGTATTAAATGCAAGGTCGGGTTGAGCCAATGGCCGTGATCGAACGGACACTGTTTTTTTTGGGTGACGTCGCTCTGGCCAGCAGCCTGTTAGGGCCTTGTAATATAAAATGATTGTATGATGTCCTGAGCACCACGTCAATTGTAATGCATTACAGTTATATAAGTATGAAATTGTGTAATTGTTGGTGCCTATGCATTTTGTTCATGTGATATATGTTTCAGAGATGTACAAATATGTTCATTAGTAACTACTTGCTAGTATCAGTCAATAATTCATTAGATTGTCTATTTTATCTATATTTACAAAGAAGTCTTCAATCGCATGGTTTTCTCGACCACCACAACGCTAGTCCACACAAATACGTGGAATGCTCGCCTGCCGGATATAGCGTCGCCACCACCGCCAAAACAAACAACAGCCACGATCGACACATCACTCAATGACAACTGTGGGTCAAAATCACATTTTGAAATCCCCAAAGAAGAGACCGATGAAACACTATAAATAAAGAGGGAACTCGAGTGCGCAGTCCCTACAATTTTAGTTACCTTTCGCTCTTTTCCTGCCCCGGTTTACTCTAACAAAATCATATTGAAAGATGAGAAGTAAGGCCGAAACTAATTAGGGACTTCGGTTTTAACGCAACCGCACCTCTAATTACCTTTTATCTAAACATCCATTTTCCACAAAACCATATTTTCATGGAAGTATCCCTCATTGTCTTCCCTTTCGCCAATAAACACAGTTTTTATGAATAATATTGCAGAAATAGTAAATTTTGTTAAAATTGGACTAAGCATAGCAAAGCTAGATTTTTCTAAGTCAAATGGACGACATAGGCAAGAGTAATATTCGTAGAGCTTACATAATACATGTTAAATATTGGGATCATATTGGAATTCAACAAGATCTATAAAACTAAATTAATTTGACAAATTTGTATAGTGTTAAATTGATATAGTTTTCTCTTTTTTAGAACTTTTAATATAGATTGAATTTGATCTTCAAATTTTATACATAGGTACAGAAAGTTCATTGGAACGTCTACAAATTTTTTTAGATTTTTTTTATAACTTTTGTTCGTTGGTGTACACGGGGTTTACATGGAAATCCCTGTGTACACAGAATATGTTCCTAGCCTAGTTTGGCTCAGCCTAGATCCAATGCTCACACACCACGTGGCTGCTGTCACTGTCATTGTGAGAGAGTGCGGCCGAGAGGGAGTGAGAACGTTGTGACTGTGAGACGAGGGAGAGAGAACGGTTGCTTTGAGATTGAGGGAGGGATACGTGTCTAACATCTAGATAGGGCCTCACAGAAGCTTGTTTGCGGTAGTCTCCATAAAATTTCCTTCCATTCCCATCCTCTTCTATCCTAAGGAAAATCACTTTCTCTCCCCTAATCTCCTAAGCAAGAGGTCCTCTTCTCCACTCTAGGTCTCTACATTTCATAGCATCCCATTCTGCACTGCAGCATGCGCTTCGCCGTGTCACCGTCATCTTCTCTCCTCTTCTCTCCCTAAAGCCGACACATCACGGTTCCTTCGATTTTTATGTTGCAAGTTTGTATTCATGTAGTTGATTGCGACATGTGACATACCAATTTTGTTGCCATTCCAGCTTAAAATGTTTTCATGCAAAATCATTATTTATGAACCCAAGCCAACCAATAATTATTATATTATTTTCAAAAGTTAATACTAATTTTCTATCTCTCCTTATTTTTCAAGGTAAATAAATCCCACAAAATGTCCAACATTATTACATATTTAAAGTGTCCTCATTTTTTTGGATTTTTATAAATTTATTTAATATTTTCTAAGCACGTACCCATTTTATGCAAAACTCCAAAGCTTAAACTAATTTCTGGAAATTAATTTACAAATTAAAAAATCTTGTCGCCGTCTCTACATCCAAGCCGGTCACACCTCTATCCACAATTATTTAGTGATCGCTGGTAGAGTTGAATTGTGTGAAATTGTATCCAAAATTTAACTATGTTTAACTGTAGCCATAATTTAATTGTGTTTTTCATGTAATTTCTATAAATTGTATTTCTTATATAGAGTTTTGTACTTTTAATTTTAGAGTATGGCTGTCGTGTATATCAATATATTTACTTTATTTTAGTAGCTTCTATCTATGTTTAAATATGTATATGGCTGTTGTGCATATCAATATATTTACTTTATTTTAGTAGCTTCTATCTATGTTTAGATATGTATATTCACGCAAGTTAATGTATGCATTATATATGTCATATGTAGTTTATTTTATCTTTAAGGCTGATTGTTATTTTTAATAGGCTCAAGTTATCTTAGGACCATGGCATATAATACATCATGTGCTAGCATGTGTTTAATTGCATTTTGTGCCATTTGTAAAAAGAAGGAATAACCATAGTAAAATGCAGGTCTTACCAAGCTGAAAAGAATTTATAACTAAACGAAGAAGTAGGCGTAACCATAAAAATATTATAGTCCAGAGAATATGTAAATGATCTAGTTCATAGAATACGAAAACTGTCTAGTTCAAAGAATAAGAATATGAATATCTTATTTTTTTAGGAAAGGGCTCCTATTGTATTGGCTCGGTTTTTTGGCTCTTCGATTTTTGGATAGCACTGGCGTTGTTGACGAAACTTGTCCTTTCTTGTCCTATGATGCCATCTTTTTATTTTTACCATTCGTTCATCCCTTGGGTGGTATTTGATTTGTATAGAACATTGACATCATTGAGTTTCTTTTGCGATGTTGTACTCTTCCATATCCTTTTTGTGATGCCTAAGATGGTTAGATCATCATCAGAAACTTTATTTTCTTTAGTTTGTTTGACCTTAGATAAGTATTCAGATTCCTGTGCACAGCAAATCATAGATTTAGTGTGCTTGCTAAAGATCTCGCGTTTATAAACAAATGTGAAAAGAGCATTTGTAGACAACTGTTAATGGATTCTTGTATGAAGCTCTTCGTTCCCGATTATGTTCCGAGCGCAGCAGCCTGCAACATATCTTCTTCCTGAAAATATTAATTTGTTCCTAAGATACAACTCTATGTTATAGTCCAATTGTATGGGGGTAATTGTTAAGAGCAATTCATATTCGTAAAAATAGTTTAGGACTAGTTTAGGACGTACATTAGTGAAGTATTTGGTCATTTGATCTCCGTTCCATGACAACATGTACTGGTGCAAGATCGTCTGCAATTCGTTATGCACTCATAAGTAAAAGCTATTTGTTACATGTATAGCAAGAGTAGTTAGATATGACATACCTGTCCTTCTGTTGAGGTATGTTGGTGTAGCGTCGTTTGGTTCACTTTGTCATGTCTATATGCTTGATGACACCTTTATATATGCGGACATGAAGAGCAGCTGCTTGGACACATGATTGTAGGGCACGCACCTATAATGACTCAGTACATATACAAGTTGACAAGTTCGATTGTACGTAACACAATGAATTTAAGTAAGGCAAGATGGATGTGGACATGCCAATCTCTGTTCAACGTAATCATCACACAACATCTTCACATGAGACAGAGGGTTTATGACTTGAATCTCCTCTTTCTCATGGTTCACCACCAACAAACTCCAATGATAAGTCATTACGTTGTATGGGATAAATATCTATGAATAACATGATAGTATAAATTCTGAAGATTAATGCAACAAAGTGAGTAAAGCTAAATTGATGAAAAAGTATACTAACCACTTATGTTGTTAAGCATCTCTCTCCTATACCTTCCAGCCATGACATTTCTTCAAGTGCATTGAATTCATCATATTCCCAACGAACTTCTGACTCTGTTTTGTGGAGACGACAACGACGTGGTCATTTTCAATGTTAGTGATATGTGCATATGCATCGATCACCTATTAATGGAATGAGTAAGAATATATTATGTGACAACTTATATAACTGTTCATGAATGTCAAGATGTGGAGCTTACATGATGATATATTCGTGTTGCATATACGTTGAGTTGTAGAAACTTAGCTGTGAGAAGCATGTCTGCTATGTCAACCACCACAGTATATTTGTAACTGTGCTTGATAAATTCTATCGCCTCTTCATCCTCTTGAGTTAAAACATAATCATCGTTGAAACCTGGATCACAAAATCAATGAAAGTTATATTAGATTATGTCCAATGAACCATTTAAGCTACACTAAAAACATAGACTGTCACATATGAGTACATAAAATTATTGACCAAGCTGTTCCTTTGAGGGGTTTGGCTTGCTGGGGATGCAATTGAAAATTTTTAATACCGGGTTATCATCATAAATATCACGGCCACCTGTTTTGCCAAGAAGTCGGTCAGTTGTTAACGTTGATCTATCTGATGAGTCCATGCGGTCCATGCTTACCAAAAATTTATCAATTGCTTTGAAGGGTTCTTTACTATGAGTTGCACCAGCAACATCTGTTATGTCATTATGTAGTGTGTGTCCTGCATCCGTGTCATATGGCTTTGTTGGGGTTTGAAATGCAGACTTGGTGCATCTTGTAGGGTTATGCCAATTCCTCAAATCTTCTGAACAAGGATACTGCTGGTGTGACTACCTGACATCTTTGGTAGGCTTATACTACACGGTAGACAGTACTAATACAGACTTATTAGTAGAAGCAATCATCATGGGTGCAATAATAAAAATGTATTATGATAGTTTTATTGAACCTTCAAATTGTTGTCATTGAAAGATGGAAATGCATTCCCATGAACCGATGCTTTAATAGCCTACAAAATGTCATGTCTTTGCTTAAGCAATACAACATGTATGAAAATTGGTGTTCCAATGTACGAATAATGAAGAGACCTTCAGTTCAGTTTGACATTGGTGAATAATTTCTGTTATTGAGGAAATTGTTTGACCAGATGTCTCGGTTGCTTTAACCTGTGCCACTTCTTCCTCGAGACTCAGAATCTTTGAGCAAATTCTGTTTTCCATATCCATCATGGCTCATTCAGTTGATAATCGATTCTTGTTGATTGTTTGAAGTAGAATGTTCAGTTGGTGTAAATATAAATTGTAGTCAGTACGAAATGCTTTGCAGTCATATTAAATCATTGAAATCATGAAGCATACGTACTTGTGAAGACGACAACACATGTTGATTGCCCGGCTGGTCTAGAAAGCCACCTTCTCTATAAGTAGTGTTCCCCTCTTTTGTAAATTCCGTGGGTCGTCTGTGGCTACGTGCAGCAGCAGGAGGTATGATGACTTCATTTTCTAAATTTGGGGCATGTCTTGTTGAGTGAGGTTAGTTATCTCAAATTTTTGGATGACCTTGAAATAGAAAACTCTTTAGGTGGCGATTTAAAATAACAAATTTGAAAAACGGTGCCAGAAAAATAATGACTTACCACGCCTCCATCAAGTCCATCGAGATCAAAAGCGTCGAATCTACGCTTTGAGTTATCTACATCCCATGGAGATCAAAAGCATCGAATCTACGCTTTGAGTTATCTACATCCCATCGGGCCATCTGTGGACGCACATGAGCTGAATAAATAACACCATATCTTGTATAAGTATGGACATGCTCCCAATACCAGAACTAATAATATTAAAGGCAGTTAGAGATTGTACATAATTAGAAATTCATATTAAACTATGTTTAATTTGAGCTCATAAAACAGGGCACTGTGGTATACCTGTAGTAAGGCAAGATTTCCCTGGAGATTAATCTGGTCATGTTGTTTGAAACTTTGTATGCAACTTTATAAATGTCGCAAGGTGAACTCGCCCCAATCGTATTTGGAGATCTTGCCCACATCCTCGACCAACACGACGTACATAGCATTAACCTGGTAATCTGTGGTTGGCGCTAAGAGTCGTCCGATAGTATACAAGACAAACTGACGCTTGAAGTGCACATCTAGAACATTAGAGTTTACGAGTTGATCCTCTAAATGTTTCAAGCTAATGGAGTTCTCTCCCAGGGCTCGATAAAGTTTTACTAAATCATCACTGATAGATGTGGATTTTCCTACATCTACTTTTTCCCTTTGATTTGCAACCCCATTATTTCCAACACATCTGTCAGCTGCATTTGGATATCCTCACCAGCAATACAAAATCTATCTGTTCCCAATATGAGTCTTTTGGCAACCTTAACTAACATAATTCGGCGAAAAACTATACTTTTAAGGTGTGACATACCACCAAACCCTAAAGATTCTATGACACTATGATGTTCCTTTGATAATTGTTCGACGATTTGAGCATAACGCATGAGTGAGCACACAACAGTCATGGATCCGTGCTTGTTTTATAGGTTCTAAAACATTTAAATAAATTAGCTGATTGAACGAATATGTTTTGAACAGAATAGCATGGCGTACATCTAACTCACTAGGCACATGATTGGGTGGCAACATACCTTCTCTTCGCTACGTTCATCTGAGGGAGGGGCTTGGGTGCTTGATCCATCGATCTCAAGCTGCATTCGCTTCTGTTGGATTTTGACGTCGGAGTTGCTTGATTACCGCTTCATGGCGTGAATGAATTTTTGATTAGTGTGGTGTGTGTGGAGGTAATTTGGGTGTTGTGATGTGCGCGCAGGTAGGCCTTGGCGATATTTGTGTGGGTCATGGCAAAGTCAATGGTAACTACTCCCTTTCCATTCCAGTCTATTAGGTGCTAGTTTGGCGTAGATTTCGCATATAGAAGGCGCGGCTTCGCCAGGCAGTGCAGTTTAATTTCCAGCCATGCCCCTGCGCTAATCACGCGTAGTTAACGGCCATGCGCTAATCACATAATTAACCGCCAGCTCCGATTACCCGGCCGGTGCGATTTAGTGGCAAAACTGGCATCACAATATAAATAAAACCATGACACCGAAATGAATAATCTACCGTTCGAAGAAACCATCATGGCGAAGATCTGGGTTCTATTTAGGCCTTATTTAAATCGTCTAATCATAAGACAGGTTAAACATAGTGGCAGAAGTCTTAGATGCTAACCTTGTGTGCAGTATCGTTGCGAACAAGACGTTGCCGGCGATGAACTTATGGGTGGCGACGACCCTCTATGTGCATGGCCCATGG